>RJVU01046259.1:6275237-6291350 GCA_003731715.1 Anabarilius grahami
AGTTGGGGGTACGGTGCCTTGCTCAAGGGTCTCACCTCAGTCGTGGTATTGAGGGTGGGGAGAGCGCTGGACATTCACTCCCCTCACCGACAATCCCTGCCGGACCTGAGACTCGAACCCATGACCTTTGGGTTACAAGTCCGTCTCTCTATCCATTAGGCCACGACTGCCCCCGTGGCTGGTGGCAAAAAGAAAATATCAAAGATAAAATAAAATAAAGTAAAGTAAAGTAAAGTAAAGTAAAGTAAAGTAAAGTAAAGTAAAGTAAAGTAAAGTAAAGTAAAGTAAAGTAAAATAAAATAAAATGTTTGTTTGTTTGTTTGTTTGTTTGTTTGTGTGTGTTGAAGGATGTTTAATGGTCTTTGGAATTGCAGTGATCAGGCCAGTGGTTGCGCTGTGGGTCATTACAGCATTTATCAGTCATTATATCCGTATAGAGTTTATTGCAAAGAAAAATGAAACAGTGACTCGAATTTCATTACATTTCAGGCGCAGTATTCAAGGGAATCCATGGACACAAACACCCTTACCCTCTGTCACCTACACGATATGACCATAAAACTGAATGGAAAATCGATATAAGCAATATGCCTGTTCCAGTCCAGAGTACCACAATAAATCACAAACCGCAGTATAATCTGGAGAAACGCGAGGCTTATACCTGAGCGCGGCTCATAATATCTGTGATTACAAACTGTATGCTATAGAGGCTCGTGTTCAGATATCACAGCCGCTTTATTGTGGACAGACGGGGAGCTTGTAATTATGGCGTAGCTCAAGGTCAAATTAAGGTTCATTGTTCTTTGTTCGCTGTAGACGTCCTTACATTGATTAATCGGTTGATTAACAGGAAATCTGATTTATTAACGCTGCTTTTAAAGGTTACTCGCATTAGCGTGTGTGTCCTTGCTGTAGCGCATTTCTCTTAGAGACCCGCCGTCGAGATTGAACAATATAGACACGGCTGAAAATAAAGGTCACGAGGATCGAAAGGCTGATGCTAACAGGTTAATCGACAGTCATGGATCTGCACATAACATTAACATGCCTGCAGGAAGATTAGACGGACAGAAGACATCAGCGATGACAGCCGCCTCTGGACAGGAACATGAGTTCAGCCAGCGCTTTATTACAAGGAGCTGGCTTAAGGTTCCTGAACATATGTGACATGAGCTCTGTCGATCGGCCTTCACACGCAGCTGCTGTGACATGTTGCGAAACACAAAACCTCAGTCTCTCCGATTATGATCAATAAGTGCGGTTACATGCACACATGCAGGATGTTGAGACCTGTCAGGAATCAGGAATACGACAATGTAAGAAAAAGCATCTAGAATGCCAGTAAATGTGTTTAAATGAAGGTTTAGATGACCTTACAGGTTGTTAGTGGTATTCTAAAACAATCCTTGTGAAAAGGAAGTGTTCTTTAAGTTCCTGTGAACCGGAAGTTGCAAACGTCTTTTCTCCAGTATTGAATAGAGGGCAGAGTTTTACTTTAGCGCTCCTCCTCTTCTTCTCTCCCTCATAGCAGACTAACGGTTGGAGGGGTTTAGGCATTTTCAACCCAAGCCGTCAAACTGACGTCATCAGGGAAGGAACGCCATTCCAGACCGGAAGTAACTTTTCAGATTTTGATTAAAGATTACCACGACAAACAATTTTTTTTCTGTGTATTAACTTGCACGGATTAATTGTTCACCACAAGACTAGTAATATGTACTAACAAAGTAAATACACTCTAAAAAATGCTGGGTTAAAAACAACCCAAGTTGGGTTGAAAATGGACAAACCCAGCGATTGGGTTGTTTTGACCCAGCAGTTGGGTTAAATGTTTGCCCAACCTGCTGGGTAGTTTTATTTAACCCAACAATTGTTTACAAATTACTATATGTCTGGCTTAAAATGAACCCAAAATAGGTTGGAAATTAAAAATCAGACTCATAATTACTAGAGGCAACAATAATAATCAAAAAGATGAGCATTTATTAATAAGCAATTTAATAAATGTTTATTGTTTAAATATTATTCAAAAAAAGTATTAATAAATGTTTGTTTATTAAACATATTAATAAATGTTAATTTCCAACATATTTTGGGTTCATTTTAAGCAAGAAATACAGTAATTTTTAAACAATATTTGGGTTAAATAAAACTACCCAGCAGGTTGGGCAAACATTTAACCCAGCCGCTGGGTTAAAACAACCCAATCGCTGGGTTTGTCCATTTTCAACCCAACTTGGGTTGTTTTTAACCCAGCATTTTTTAGAGTGTAGGGTCAGTTTTGATTTCATGCCGACTTTAATTGCGCACTTTGAAAAAAAAAATAAATAAATAAATTTGTCATGTGAAAATGGAAGCTCAAGTTGAGCAGGTTGTTTTTGGGAAACCGTAGTAGCCAACCGCACTATGTAGGTCATCCAGCTATTCCCATGCACTGTTTTGCATACTTGCACAGCATATGTTGTACACTGTGGTTGTGTCTCAAATTTTGTCCGTTATAAGGTTATTTTGTCAACCAACATGGGATTTTTCAGTGTGAACACACCGCTCACACTATTTTTCAACATAATGGCTCAGAATGTTTTTTTTTTGTTGTTTATTTTTTTAGTCTTTATTTATTACACTCTAAAAAATGCTGGGTTGAAAATGGACAAACCCAGCAATTGGGTTGTTTTAACCCAGTGGTTGGGTTAAATGTTTGCCCAACCTGCTGGGTAGTTTTATTAAACTAAACTATTGTTTAAAAATTACTGTATTAATAAATTACTTTTTTAAAATTAATGAACCCAATTTATGTTGGAAATTAACATTTATTAAATTGTTTAATAAATTAACATTTATTAATAAGTTTAATTAATAATAATTAAACAATAAACATTTATTAAATTGCTTATTAATAAATGTTCACCTTTTGATTATTATTGTTGCCTCTAGTAATTATGTGTCTGATTTTTAATTTCCAACATATTTTGGGTTCATTTTAAGCCAGACATATAGTCATTTTTTAACAATAGTTGAGTTAAATAAAACTGCCCAGCACATTGGGCAAACATTTAACCCAACCCCTGGGTTAAAACAACCCAATTGCTGGGTTTGTCCATTTTCAACCCAACTTGGGTTGTTTTTAACCCAGCATTTTTTAGAGTGTAGTAAAGGGACCATGTACAATTTTTAACATAAATGTTTCCATTTAATGCATTGTCCCAAATTTATCCAAAGGCTAATTTTGACCCGCAGTCCCCTGGCAGGTCAACACTAACATAAATAATATGGTGGTTGAAAGGAAAGAGGAGAAAAAAAAAAATCTTAAGGAATCAATTAAACTGTATATCCTCTGGTAATATACAGACTACATAATAAGGGACCTAACACTGATCCTTGGGGTACACCCATTGAATAATGTAAGTTACAGGACTTAACCGCTTTAATCCTTACACAGTGCTCTTTATTTGATAAATATTAGGATATAGACACTAAAGCTCCAGATGAAAAATGAAAGTTAGACAGTTTAGAAAGGAGAACTTTGTGATTAACTATATTTACACAAATCTAAAAATATAGCACCAACTAATCCTCCTTTGTCAACTTTAGATGTTAAGTAGCTGTTTCAATGTTTACAGAGTTGGTTTGATTTAAAAAACTTCAATTAAAAAACAAACAAACAATAGATTTACACCCTTTTATATCCTCTGGTAAGGCATTACAATGAGTAGTAGCTTTCACTGCGAAAGCAGAATGACGACAAGGAATTTTTAGGAGTTTTTAGAAGAAAAATTAACAAAATCACAGAGTTCAGAAGGAGTCAAGCCATTTAAAGACCTGGTTTCACAGACAGGGCTTAGCCTAAGCCAGGATTAGGCCTTAGTTCAGTTAGGGTATTTAAGTAGCTTTTATAAACGGACACTAGAAAAAACATTATTGGTGTGAATCTTGGAACAAAACAATGACACTGACATATTTAAAGACATGTCAGTGCAAGTAACTTTCAGTTAAACCATCTCAAACATACATTTTAGTCTGGGACTAGCTTAAGCCTTGTCTGTGAAACCGGGGGAGTATGTTATAAACCATGCACAAATTTGAAAAAGAAGTCTAAAATTGTCACAACTCAAAAAATTGTTTCTCTAAGATCCTACAATGATGATAATGTTTTTTTTTGTTTTTTGTTTTTTTTTTCAAAAAAATTTTAAAGTCTGTTTATATAGGGATTTAAAGGTTTAATCACAGTTTCACCAGCTTGACCCCAACATGTATGACATATGAGAAAGGATTGTAGCATGTATATCAACAGAGAGACAATGTCTAATTTGTCTAACATTTGCCAAGTTATATTTAATATTCCTCACTATTTTCTTTACATGTTTTTTAAAACTAAGATTTGAGTCCAATATTACAGCAAGATAATTTAACTCGTTAACAATTTAACCATTAATACAAATATCAACATTGGGAGATTAAATATCTGTTTTTGAGAAGAACATTACTATTGTTTTACCAATGTTCAGACTAAGACACGACTGCTCCAGCCACTGTGTAATCCTTTCCATAGCAGCTTTTAACTTCTCAGCTGCTATCTCTGCTGTTCTCGCATGTGTAGAAATAACAGTATCATCAGCATACGTTTGCACTTGTATCCCTTCACACTGGTGCGGGAGATCATTAATATACAGACTAAATAATAAGGGACCCAACACTGATCCTTGGGGTACACCCATTGTATAATGTAAGTTACAGGACTTAACCGCTTTAATCTTTACACATTGTTTTCTGTTTGATAAATATGGGGATATCCACACTAAAGCTCCAGATGAAAACTGAAAGTTAGACAGTTTAGAAAGGAGAACTTTGTGATTAACTGTATCAAAGGCTTTACGCAAATCTAAAAATATAGCACCAACTAATCCTCCTTTGTCAACTTTAGATTTTGTTTGCACTATTAAGTATCTGTTTCAGTAGAATATTTTCTCTGAAACCTAATAGTGCATAAGTACATGAATTGGGACGCATCTTGTGTACTGCAGTAATAGTAAGAGTAGTGTGCTATTCCATGTTGCCGTTTGACCAAAATAAGCATAAAAACTCTCAACTTTGATATTTTTTTTAGAAAACAAGGCTTGATAATGTCATTTTGTAATGTCATGTATCTTGATTTAAGAATGTTTAGATATTTGTACCGGAAAACAAGACAAAAATACTGAGCATAGACAATCTGTTTTTTGTGCAGTGTAATGTATGTCTTCACACTGCTGTCTGTCAAGGGAGCGCACTATGAATTGGAACAGAGCGACAGTGGAGCTTTTGAGTGCTTCATTCTAAAGATAGAGTGATAGAGAGCTGGTGCATAGAGATGAAGAGAGAGAGAGAAGCTTGCAAAGAGAACGAGTGTTTTTGCTCCCTGTGTTTGTCTGTGTCGACACAAAGCTGGTGTTTTTGTGCCGGCTGGATTGTATGGTTACTCTCCAAGCTGATATTTCTCTGGTGTCCTAGTGAATGAGTTATTTAGGAAAAGGTCAGAGGCGCTTTGCAAAAATCAATCATAGCTGCTTCTCCAACTCGACCCCAGTGGAGAAGAAATCTTTGCCGTCGAGTAGTCAGACTGAAAGAGAGAGAGACGCGGGTCATGTCAGTTTGACACTGCAAGCAAAATTTTCTCTGTGACAGTGTGTGAAGTGAGTCACCGATGCACACTGTGTCACTATCATGTCAGTTCTTACACACTAGGAAGTCCACGCTGAAGAAGCATGCTGATAAAATGACATGTTGGCTGCATGAACTACAGCGTTCAAAATGATGCCCGTATGAATGTTGGCAAGCTCAATGCAACGACTTTATAAAGCATGACAACAAGTCTTGAAATGTAGTGTTGCTGTGGGATCTCAGTATCGGTTTCCTGTAAAAGAGAGGTGGAAATCATTTAGTCATCCTCATGTCATTCCAGACCCGATATATTTCAGAATGTCTGTAAGACACCACCGGCGAATAGCAAAAATCTTTAACCGTTAGATATAACCATATTTCCCCAGCTGAGTAATCACAGTTCATTAACTCTTTCTCCACCAGAGTTTCTAAAAAAACAAAAACAACAAAAAAAAGTTTGATCATATTCGCAAAACGTTCAAGGCCCCCAGTATTTTTTGTTGTATGAATATGTAAACATACAATATACATTTTATTTTAGCTTCATTCAATGAACACTAGAACATACGTCAGTGTGGTAAGAACTACCTAAAATGACAGAAACCATCTTTGTATGGCAATTGGATTTTTAAGTTTGGCTCGTGCCTCGTTCGATTACATGGAGAGGGCAGGGTTTAAATCCTATACTGCATTTAGCCACTAGGGGGCGATCAATATACTTTGGCTTCACCTTTCAGGATGTGTGCGGCAAACTTGCGCTGCATTCAAAATCTTGTAATTATCTGAGTATCTACTACATTTGAATTTGAATTTAATCACAGTTTATAGTATGAATATGTGTAGTATGAATGAAATTGGGGCGTACTGCATCCACCATGTTGTTACTGTCACGTGACCTACCAGCGTCAGTTGCGTCGCATTCATAAATCCTTTCCTGTGGCCTCATGGGATAGTAAAGTGTCCATTGTATGCCAAGTTCAGAATCTCGCCAGAAGTAGTAGGTCATCCGGGTACTGTGTATTCGGACATGCTATTCTTTTGCCGTACTGTTTTTCACATACTATTTAGTAGGGAAGTATTCGATTTCGGACGCAGCGTTGGTTTACGCAGATGATCTTGTTTTTGGATCCGCAGATGCTGTACTATTTCAGAAGATGTGTAACAGCACTCCCTACCGTATAACTGTGAAAACGTCTCAGTGTTTTGCATGTAACCGGTTCCCTGAGATGGGAACGAGACGCTGCGTCATTGCGTTGACGCTATGGGAACGTCTTCAGCATCAGCGCAATGACACAGCGTCACAGTTCCCTCGCAAGGGAACATGGATTGCTGGAAATCCTCATCAATTGAGTTGAAGCGTTGTGTCATAAATGACAGAAAATCGTGCCAATGGTGGGGAAAGAGCTAAAACAATTGTGTTGTGTAAGTTTTCTGAAATGTTATGTTTAAGTATGCAAATGAGGCATTGTCTTATTAAATATGCCTTAATTTGCTTACATTCCCAGAGCAGAAATCGGAACATTGGATAAAGCCAGGTTCAAAATTATGATTTGATTTTCTTGACATATTAGAGTTAAAGGTTTTTACACAGTAGATTTTGGATTTCTCTTTTTATTACAACATAGATCAGAAAATACTGTCAACAGACAGAAATAAATACATTTTCATTATGTTTTTAGGTGAATTATATCTGAACAAACCTCTGTAAAACCCTTCAGAACTTAGATAGTAAAAAAACTATAAATTGTGGTCTGTGTAAAGCTTCTGAAGAGGAGATTTCTGACTCAAACTCACCGCCTTTAAACATATGGATTTTAATCAGGGTTAATGAGTAACGAAATGCAAAATTTGAGTAATTGTATTTCATTAGTTACATTTTAAGTGGGTGGTAATCAAATTACAGTTACATCCAGTGATTACTTTGAATTTTAATGTCATTTACTTCATTTGAACATTAATGTAAACTGTGACAGGCAATTCATGTAAACAGCAGTTGGTGATTCTCTGACTAGAACAAAAAACATCCTAAGCTACATTTCTGCTCATATGTTTCATACCCCTTGCAGAATATGCAAAATTTTAATAATTTTAATAAAATAAGAGGGATCTGGGATCATAAAATTGTGTGTTATTTTTATTTAGTACTGTCCTGAATGAGCTATTTCACATAATATGTTTACATATACTTTACATACATATATGTTCACAAAACAAAAGAAATACCCTTTAATGTTGTTTGTGAGTCCCTTGTTTATGTAATTTGTTAGGTATTTGCGACTTTTTATCTCACAATTCGGACTTTTTTCTCTTACAATTACAAATCTCAGAACTGTGAGATATAAACTCGCAATTGCGTGTTAAAGTTAAAAAAGTGTGTTTATATCTCGCAATTTTGAGAAAAAAATCTGAATTGCGAGTTATAAAGTCAGAATTGTGTGATAAAAACTTGCAATTGTGAGAAAAAATTCAGAATTGCGACTTTATATTTTTAATGTTTAAGTTACAAAACTTGTGTAATATAATGAAATTTGTTACAAATGACCTTTTAAAGCATGTATTTTGTTATCTGTAGTGAAATACATTTTAAAAGTAACCTTCCCAACCCTGATTGTAATTGAAATCTACAGTGTCAAAGTGCAATAAAAGTTAAATGTGTATTTTGGATGTTATCTTTCCACTAGTCTGAAAGAAGACATGTTATGGAAGCAAAAATGACCATTGCATGACAAAAACAATGGTTTCACCTGTAATTTGCTGAAAATCTACATGAGCAGGTTTGCAGTTGGTGACAAATCAACCAATGAGTTTCTTAATGTCATATTTGAATTGAATGAGAAGAAAGTAATTCATGGAATGACATGTGAGCGAGTAAATGAGTTTCTGAGAATGGGATATTTTAACTCTTGGCATCTGAATCACGGGAAGTGAAGTCTTGCGTTAACTGACCATATTGCTCTGTGCCATTAGGTGAGGAAGCTCTCACCATGTACATGGCCAAGAACAAGCTGGACCGGAAGATGGTCAACGCCACCCAAGGAGTCGAGGCATTGCACCAGCTCGCCTCATCATACTTCATCGACCGCGACGGCACCATGCGCAAACTCCACGAGATTCAGATCTCCAGCAACGCCATCAAGGTAAGGGAAAAAGAACGAGGAAAAGGTAAAAAGTAGGAAAGAAAGAAACATCCTCTTCCTCCTCCATTATCCGCCCACCGTCCATCTGTCCGTGGAGCTTTTTCTTGTTGGAGTTGACAGGCGGCTGAAGAGCTTCTGGCAGACAGGGCTGGAGGAAGCAAGAAGTCAAGCATGACAGAATTAAACGGAATTGACAATAGCTGCTGAGTCAGGACGACAGCAAGCAGCAAACGCAGCACTTGTGCTCCACTTAAATACAGACAGACTTAAGAACGACTGACCTGACAAACTAGTGCTCATCTCCATGTGCTTTGGCTCATTTATGTTCACAACTGCTTCATCAGCATGCTTGAGTGTTTGTGTGTCTATATTAAAACACTGGCCCTTGTGAAGAAGAAGTGTGCTTAATTGTATTTAATGTGCACTTATAGTGTACTTCTAATCTTAAAGGTATATTTAAAATAAACTGTACTTGCAGATAATGTAATATATAAATGAAATAAAAGGCCACTTAAGTGCACTTAAAAAGAGAGTACACTCTCATGACTGTCTCCTAATACACTTAAATACAATTTTATATATATATATATGTATTAAAAAAACTAAACTAAACTGCAACTTCATCAGTGAAAATGTGTCATTAGAAATATATTTTGATACATGATATACGTGTTTATATATAGAAATAATATAGAAATGAACAGAAATTACATTAAAGTATATTTTAGTTTACCACAAATGCTTGGTACACTTTAACCATATTTCAAAGACAATAGAATTATTTGTACACAAGTGGATCAAAAACACTCTAAAGTCCAATTGATAGAATTAACAGAATATAATTCATAGAATTAAGTTAAATGTAGAAATTAATAGAAATTACATTAAAGTATATTTTAGTTTACCAGCAATGCTTGGTACACTTTAACCATATTTCAAAGACAATAGAAATTAATAGAAATGACATTAAAGTATATTTTAGTTTACCATAAATGCTTGGTACACGTTAACCATATTTCAAAGACAATAGAATTATTTATAGAATTACATATAAAGATGTACTTAAATCCCACTTGAGTCAAAAACACTCTAAAGTTCAATTGATAGAATTAACAGAATATAATTAAAAGAATTAAGTTAAATGTAGAAATTAATAGAAATGACATTAAAGTATATTTTAGTTTACCATAAATGCTTGGTACACTTTAACCATATTTCAAAGACAATAGAATTATTTGTACACAAGTGGATCAAAAACACTCTAAAGTTCAATTGATAGAATTAACAGAATATAATTAATAGAATTTGTTCAATATAGAAATTAATAGAAATGACATTAAAGTATATTTTAGTTTACCATAAATGCTTGGTACACGTTAACCATATTTCAAAGACAATAGAATTATTTGTACACAAGTGGATCAAAAACACTCTAAAGTTCAATTGATAGAATTAACAGAATATAATTAATAGAATTAGTTCAATATAGAAATTAATAGAAATGACATTAATGTATATTTTAGTTTACCATAAATGCTTGGTACACTTTAACCATATTTAAAAGGCAATAGAATTATTTATAAAATTACATATAAAGATTTACTTAAATCCTACCTAAGTGGGTCAAAAACACACTAGAGTTAAATTAATAGAATTAATAAAATTAAGTTCAATATAGAAATATAGAAACTAATAGAAATGACATTAAGGTATATTTTAGTTTACCATAAATGCTTGGTAGACTTATAGACTTAATAGAATTATTTATAAAATTACAAATAACGATGTACTTAAATCCTACTTAAGTGGGTCAAAAACACTCTAAAGTTCAACTAATTGCATTTAATATAAATGTAAACTGTCATACATTTTCATTTAATCGCAATTAACATATAATTAAGTGTCCAAAAACATTATATTCAGTTCACACTTTATTAATTTCTTTTAAAGTATATTATTTCTGTAATATGCTTTCTTTTTAAAAGTATGCGAAAGTGTACATCTTTTTCCACAAGGGATGTTAGTGAAATTATGCATGGTTTGAAATAGAATGTGCACAGTGAGGAATCCAGGCACAACACAAAGAAGAATGCATCTATTTATAGAAAACAATTACTGTGTATGTATATGTAGCTGTATCTAAAACAATGGAACTCTATGATAGGTCCTCATTTAGATGGCAAGATAAATGTGTATTTGTGTGTGTGTGTATTTGCGAGTCACGTTGCAGACAGGAAACGATTCGTGCATTCAGGAAGAGGCTGAGTCTGACACACAGACACACACACAGACCTGCACTAACAATATCGATTGAGTTTGGATGGCAGTACAGCTCTGCAAGCTCACGCACATTCAGACAGAATGAGAGTGTTGATATGACGGCACGTCTTCCCTTTAAATCCTGCAGATTGGCGCTCAGTGCATTATTGGCACAGGGAAGAATGTGGAACTGACTGTCTACAGATCACTGCATGCATTTGACAATTAGCTAAGAATTCTAAAAACAGGATTTACTTTAGGAGCTATTTTAATCTTTGAAGACATCCCCAAAGGAAGTTCACTTCCGAGGACACTTTGTGCCCAAAACATAGCTAAATAAACTCACACTCTCTCTGGCTTTTCAAACACACACATCATGACAGCATGGTGTCAGGCTTCACTCTCTGGAGGCATGAAATGCGTGACGTCTGTCAGCTAGCCTCTCTCTTACCCCAGCCTTCCACGAGGGGACGTGCCCTAGACACTTCAGTATGTATTTGGGGGCTTGCAGCAGACAAATGAACAGTGAGAGGGGTAGAAAAGGGCCCCCCAGCGCCGCCTCTGCTATATTTATCAGTGTCTCCTAGTCTGAGCTCTGCTGAAGAGATCTACAGCACTTAAATCAAAGAGAAGACACTCTGTCACTGCGGTTGGTGTTTAAGACGGGCCCTGATATTTGAACTCTCTCTGTGGAGTCAAGTCACTTTGAAGTCGACTTTGAAGGGAAATGTTTAAAGGAATAGTTCATGCAAAAATGAAAATCATGTAATTTACTTGGCCTCATGATGTTTCAAACCCATACAATATATATGATTATGATTTTTCAAACTTGTAATAACACAAAATAATAAAACAAATGAGTTTTTGCTTCAAAATTGCATCTTTAATTCAGTGTGTTATTTGCCATTTGTTTGTAATTATTTGTGATGTTTACTAGCAATTTCTGAGCAAAAATTGTTTCAAAGTAAATCTTACACCTTTTATTTCAATGTATGTCTTCTGTGGGACACAAAATGAGACGTTTAGCAGAATGTTCACGCTGCTCTTTTCCATATAATGAAAGCAGACAGTATATGACCAGTCGTTTTTCGTAGCTTGATAGCCACTGGTCACTGTCTGCTTTCACGGCATAGAGAAGAGTATTGTGTATAGAAAGCTGAATTAGCTTAAAATGCTCCCAGCGTTACTCATTGTAGTTGCATTTTTATTAGTAACAATTCAGTGAGAGAGCTCTGTTATTCAATTAGTGGTAACAATTCAAATTACAGAGTTCTGTAATTCAATTCTTATTAGTAACAATTCGGATTAGAGAGCTGTAATTCAGTTTTTAATATTACCAATTCAGATTACAGAACTCTCTAATTCAATTCTTACTAGTAACTATTCAATTAGCTAAAATTGAATTCTTGAAACAATTCAGATTAGAGAACTCTCTAATTCAATATTTAGTAGTAACAATTCAATTAGAGCGCTGTAATTCAATTCTTACTAGTAACAATTCAGTTATAGAGCTATAATTCAGTTCTTACTAGTCAATTAGCTAAGATTGAATTCTTGTAACAATTCAGATTAGAGAACTGTCTAATTCAATATTTAGTTGTAACAATTCAATTAGAGAGCTGTAATTCAATTCTTACTAGTAGCAATTACAATTAGAGCGCTGTAATTCAATTCTTACTACTAGAGAACTCTCAAATTCGATATTTAGTATAACAATTACAATTAGAGAGCTGTAATTCAATTCTTACTTGTAACAATTCAGATTACAGCTCTGCAATTCAAGTCTTACTAGTAGCAATTACAATTAGAGCACTCTAATTCAATTCTTACTACTAGAGAACTCTCTAATTCGATATTTAGTATAACAATTACAATTAGAGTGCTGTAATTCAATTCTTACTAGTAACAATTCAGTTAGAGAGCTACAATTCAGTTCTTGCTAGTAACTATTAAATTAGCTAGGATTGAATTCTTGAAACAATTCAGATTAGAGAACTCTCTAATTCAATATTTAGTAGTAACAATTCAATTAGATAGCTGCAATTCAATTCTTACTTGTAACAATTACAATTAGAGCACTCTAATTCAATTTTTACTACTAGAGAACTCTCTAATTCAATATTTAGTATAACAATTCAATTAGAGTGCTGTAATTCAATTCTTACTAGTAACAATTCAGTTATAGAGCTATAATTCAGTTCTTACTAGTCAATTAGCTAAGATTGAATTCTTGAAACAATTCAGATTAGAGAACTGTCTAATTCAATATTTAGTAGTAACAATTCAATTAGAGAGCTGTAATTCAGTTCTTACTTGTAACAATTCAGATTACAGCTCTGCAATTCAATTCTTACTAGTAACAATTACAATTAGAGCACTCTAATTCAATTCTTACTAGAGAACTCTCTAATTCGATATTTAGTAGTAATAATTAAATTAGAGCGCTGTAATTCAATTCTTACTAGTAAAAAATCAGATTATAGAACTGTAATTCAATTCTTACAAGTAACAATTTAGATTATAGAACACTAATTCAATACTTACTAGGAACAGTTTAATTAGAGAGCTCTGTAATTCAATTCTTACTAATAACAAATACAATTATAGAGCTGTAATTCAGTTCTTACTAGTAACTATTCAGATAAGAGAGCTCTCCAATTCAGTTCTTATTAGTAACAATTCAGATTATGCGATTTAATACAATTCTGACTAGCAACAAATCTAAACAGAGAGATCTGTTATTCAATACTCTCTAACAATTCATATTAGAGAACTCAAATTCAGTTCTTACTGGTAACAATTACTGTAATTCAATTCTTACTGGTAAAATGCAATTATGACAAGAAATGCTTTTCGTAGCTAAATCATAAGAACATCCTCCTAAAAATCTGCTTCTGTGCTGCACGGAAAAAAAAAGTCAGAAAAAGAAAGTTATGTGTTTGAAATGACATGAGGGCAAATAAATGATGACAGAATGTTTGGGTGAACTATTGCTTTAGGCTCCAGTCTCCACATGTCATCCTTGATGTTTTGAGAATATTTCATTTGTAAAATGAAATCAATTCTAGACAAAACCAATCATGAAATGGTTAGTGAACCATAAAGCTGATAGTCTAGTTTTCCTTTTATATATTTATTATATACTGCATATGAGTGCTAGAAAACAATACTGCCTGAATTTAGCTGAAGCAGATTTGTTGGCTTGATCTGGAGGGTTCACTGATAGAAACTGAACTCATTAAAGAAACACGCCAGCGCTGAAATGCAGCAACATCGAAATCACACTGCAAGCAACATATAGAGCTCATTAGACGCAATGACCCGCAGAGAACACAGGCAGGATCATCTTTGCAGGGCATTACATGTCAAATCTCAGCTTCTTGTTTATCTACAGATTTTAATTTGTGCCTGTGCATTTTTGTATGTTTTATGTTTTTATATTTGAATCAGTGATACTGGTACCATAGCCATATTCATATACTCAATACTGAATCAGATTTAGTTGCATATTTTTTATTACTATTATTATTATTCTTTTTGCAATAAGCCTTATATCCTGCGAATTCATCCTTAGAAATGTTTTTTTTTTTTCCCCCTGTTGAGAATCATTTGAGAATAAAATTAAGATCTCGCATGAGAGCTTTATTAAAAGATGCACTTTTATGATTGGGTGTTTTGGATTGACAAAGCCCAGATTGATACTAGAGAGAGGGAGGTGTGTGAAAGGGCCCGTCAAGGTCACGTCTTCCTCTCTGAAATGCTTTCAGCTGATTTAGTCTTAAATTCCATATGCAAATTTATGATGATGCGGCGAGCGTTTCAGAGGACATCTATTTAAAAATCTATTGCTTGGCCAGGATCCAATTTTAGTCACTATCCAGCGGCGCGTTCCCAGAACAGGTGCCATTAAAATGGACACAGTTTTACCTACACAAAGAGCATAACCTGTGTGATTATGCAGAAGAGTTGCATGACATCACTCGTGTGTGTGTGCGGTATACCAAATCGCTTTGACACTGCCGTAACAGAGCGGTGTAAACAATGCAAAAGATCTTAATATTTATTTTGTTGATATTATACTGAAAACAATGTTATTTTTAATTGTATTGCTAACCATTAAAGGGGACCTATAATGCCCCTTTTCACAAGATGTAATATAAGTCTCCAGAATGTGTCTGTGAAGTTTCAGCTCAAAATACCCCACAGATCATTTATTATAGCTTGACAAATTTAACCCTATTTGGGTGTGAGCAAAAACACGCCGTTTTTGTGTGTGTTCCTTTAAATGCAAATGAGCTCCGCTTTCCAGAAGAGGGCGGAGCTTTAACAGCTCAACAACAACAAAGCTGGAGAATCTCACGCAGCCAAAATGAGGATTGTCAGTAACGGTGTTCAGCCTTACATTGTTCAAACCGGAGTCGACACTGATGGAGAGACTCAGGAAGAAGTTGCAACTTTTAGAATGAAACTGGACGTTTCTGAATGGTTAGTGGATAAATGTATGTAGTTGCTGTGTTGATTCAACTTATCCACTAGCATGTGCCGTCATGTTCATCTTTTGAGCAAAACCCGTATGGACGCCCACTATACATAGATTACCTGTTTGCCAATCAGATCCATACACACCAGGCTAACGTTTATGATTGCTATCAAATGCTGTGAATGGACTAATATTGTTTCCAAATTATCGCTCGGACAGAAACGCTCCTTTTTTAGCAATCGATCTTGCCAGGATCAACTTGCAGGCTATCCAAGCTAACGAGACTCTAAATAGTGTTCAGTGCTCGTCTGTGCAGCCAACGACAGAACAGTTAATATGCTTTGCTCACACTTTTGTCATGGTGTAAGAACTGATACACCGTTGTTGCTTGTGAAAACATAATGGAGGCACCGTGAGTGGAAACGTGCAGATTAAGAGGCGGTAATATTATAATAAGATCCCCTTCATACGTCACAAGTGGAGCAAAATCTGAGCGGCTCGTTTTTTCACATGCTTGCAGAGAAAGACTTGCCAAAACAAAGTTACTGGGTTGTCCTTTTTCACGTTTTTTGGGTTGGTAGATGCACCGGGGACCCGATT
>RJVU01046259.1:6291367-6357205 GCA_003731715.1 Anabarilius grahami
GCTATCCAAGCTAACGAGACTCTAAATAGTGTTCAGTGCTCGTCTGTGCAGCCAACGACAGAACAGTTAATATGCTTTGCTCACACTTTTGTCATGGTGTTAGAACTGATACACCGTTGTCGCTTGTGAAAACATAATGGTGGCACCGTGAGTGGAAACGTGCAGATTAAGAGGCGGTAATATTATAATAAGATCCCCTTCATACGTCACAAGTGGAGCAAAATCTGAGCGGCTCGTTTTTTCACATGCTTGCAGAGAAAGACTTGCCAAAACAAAGTTACTGGGTTGTCCTTTTTCACGTTTTTTGGGTTGGTAGATGCACCGGGGACCCGATTTTAGCTCTTAAACATGGAAAAAATCTGATTTTCATGATATGTCCCCTTTTAAATCTAATTTTAATGAACGGAAAGATATAAATGTCTTCAGATGTTTAGATGATAAACATTTAAAAATAAAATTGCAGCACTGCACATTGAACACATAGTGGAATGTATCAAATAATACGAGTTAATTTAATGTATCAGTAGGAAGTTGTGGGGACAGACGCTGCACACAAACATCATATGCTGAGAATAATTTTTTTTTTTTTTTTCTCCAGTCCTTACAATTGTTCCTTGTCAGAAATGACAGCAGTGAGCTCTTTGGGTAAAGCCAAGGCACACTGTGAGACATCAACGTTCTTTTATGTCAGACACTATAATATACATCTTTTTTATTTTATTCACAATTGACATTGATAACTGGTTTACAACATCAGTCGTGTCGCATTCGGACGTTGCACTAAAAAATGTTTTGCCTGGAAAAGAAAATGAGTGTCTGGAGTTTGTCATTGATGTGCACGTCATATAGACAAGCAATATTTTTGATATGTATGTCTCGTTTCCTCTGTCTGTTCACCAAAAATAAAAGCATAAAAATACAACGATGAAGACATCGCTGGGCTCTTAGGTAGCTGAGGTTCACGTCCCTCAGCTATCAAAAGCTCAAAATAGAACTTCATTATAAGGCTGACAGGTGACCGACGTAATAAGAAACAGGCACAGTTGTCATCCCATGATGCCCTGCTTCATCACAGATTTCTCTAGATATAGTTTGTTCTTTAATGCTACAAGAGCTTCTAATCTTCCCATAACACGAAACAGCCACGGCTTTGATAGGAGCACAGAGCTGTCGCCATGTTCCTGCCGATCTTCAAATGAATAAATGATAAAAGCAGAAACTACATAAACACAAACAGATCCGGACAGACGGCCCTTCCTAAACATCTAACATGTGCGGCAGGTGGAATCAAAGCTCGCAGATTTACTGTCTTTGAAGTCAAATGTTTACATGCGTGTTTTTGTGTTTGTCTGCGTGAGCTTGAATGAGCATCAAGTCGTGCGGCTTTTCAACATTTGTGCGTAATCCCACAAATCTCCATCTTCATTAGACGCAAGGGCTTTGACTTTGTTTTATACTATGGCAATCTATTTCTTAATCCGCTGATTGTGTGTGTGTGTGTGTGTGTGTGCATGCGTTTAGCTTTTAGACTCCAGAGATTATTCCCTTTTTATGCCATGTGACATGTTACAGAGCTTCATACAGAGATTTGAAAAGAATAGTTTGCTAAAACATGAAATTCAGTCATTAATTTGCAGTTATTAGTCATTTTCTTCTGTGGAGTAGAAAAGAAGATATTTATCAGAATGTTAATGCTGCTCTGTTATGTAAAATACATAAAACTGAAGTCATGTAATAACCTTTGAGGAGCATATCCAAATTAAAGTCATTACTGAAAATTGGAAATACTGAAATTTCAACTGTATTTGATCTTTAACATATTTTTTTTTTCTTAAACGTTGATTTTTAAAGATTTATTTCAGATTAGTGTTTCCGATGTGTTTGTGTTTTTTTTTATTTATTTGTTTATTTATCCTCTTGTACAGCACATTGGCCAACTACTGTTGTACTTTGATTGAAAGTCTTTATTTTAGCTCTCAGACCCTTGTGAAAAAGAAGTTCATTTCAGCATACCTTTAAAAAGAGTACTTAATACCGAAATAATATACTTTTAATATACTTTTATACTTAAGTACATCTTTCCATTCAGGAAATTATTGTATTTATAATATGAAACGAGTATATGGAATGAAAGTCTGAATATATGGAAAGAAAGTCTAAATATATGGAATAGAATTTGAAAATATGGAATGAAATTTGAATATATGGAATTAAAATTTGAATGTATAGAAAGAAAGTCTGAATATATGGAATGGAATTTGAAAATATGGAATTCAATTTGAATATTTGGAATAAACCTTGAATATATGGAATTCAATTTGAAAATATGGAATGAAATTTGAATATATTGAATGAAAGTCTGAATATTTGGAATAAACCTTGAATATATGGAATACAAGTCTGAATATATGGAATGGAATTTAAAAATATGGAATGAAATTTGAATATATGGAATGAAAGTCTGAATATTTGGAATAAACCTTGAATATATGGAATGAAAGTCTGAATATATGGAATGAAAGTCTGAATATATGGAATGAAAGTCTTAATATATGGAATGGAATTTGAAAATATGGAATTCAATTTGAATATTATGGAATGAAAGTCTGAATATATGGAATGAAAGTCTAAATATATTAAATGGAATTTGAATATATTAAATGAAAGTCTGAATATATGGAATAAACCTTGAATATATGGAAAGAAAGTCTGAATATTTGGAATAAACCTTGAATATATGGAATGAAAGTTTGAATATATGGAATTAAATTTTGAATGTATGGAAAGAAAGTCTGAATATATGGAATGAAAGTCTGAATATATGGAAAGAAAGTCTGAATATATGGAATGAAAGTCTGAATATATGGAATGGAATTTAAAAAAAAAATGGAATTCAATTTGAATATATGGAATGAAAATCTGAATATTTGGAATAAACCTTGAATATATGGAATGAAAGTCTGAATATATGGAAAGAAAGTCTGAATATATGGAATGAAAGTCTGAATATATGGAATGGAATTTAAAAATATGAAATTCAATTTGAATTTATGGAATGAAAGTCTGAATATATGGAATGGAATTTGAAAATATGGAATTCAATTTGAATATATGGAATGAAAGTCTGAATATTTGGAATAAACCTTGAATATATGGAATGGAATTTGAAAATATGGAATGAAATTTGAATATATGGAATGAAAGTCTTAATATATGAAAAAAAAAGTCTGAATGTATGGAATGAAAGTCTGAATATATGGAATGAAACTTGAATATATAGATTGAAAGTCTGAATATATGGAATGAGACTGTTTTATATGAATTATCTGTTTTCAGTTGTAGTTCTGCATATTCAGATCTGTTCATGAAGCATGTTTGAATATGTGTAAATTTCAGAACTATGTCTTTTGTGTTCCATGGAAAACACAATCATGTGGCATTAGACTGACATGAGGATAATTAAATGACAGAGTTTTCTTTTTTAGCTTAGCTATTCTAAAAATAGCATGATTTCTCATTCTCAATTCTCCTGTGTTTTCCTAACGGGGACAGACGAACGGCTCGCTGTTTTCAGGTGTGTTGTTGTGATGCGCTGTGACGTGTTGTCTGTGTTCACCTGCCCACGGGCGCTAAAGGTCAGACGCGTGCTGCGGTTTTACTGCGGTGTCACTGCAATTAAAGCGACCCTTAGAGCGAGCAGATGAATCTGCACAACAAAATACTTTATTTAGGTCAAAGAACTACTGTAATTCAGACTCTGGAGGCTGCAATAAGATGACAAAATAAATATGAGAAAACACAAAAAGAACTAGTTCTGAGTGCAGATTTAGTTTATATTAGAATACAGCAAGGAAAAAGTCAAGAACTCACCTACTAATACCTTGTTAGGCTGAATAATATAAGACAAGAAGAACACAAGGGCTATAAATACACAGGGAAGCAAATTAACAAACTACAATCAAGAAGAGATCAGGAAACAATGCTGCCTTCAGCTCATATATCTCTGGAAGTAGTCTAAACAGATAGAATGGACGGATGGATCTAAATTAAAAAAAAAAAAAAAATGATTTGAGCAATTAGGCATGAGAGCTCCCCCTATTGGTCAAGTCTGATATGTCATGTGTGAAGAAAAAAAAAAGTGAGCAATTTTGGCCTAATGGTTAGACAGTCTCAGTACCGGCAAGAAATAAGGGGAGTGAATGAACAGTGCCCTTTTCCACTTACAAAACAAAGAACTTTGCAAATGAAGGCTAGAATCATCTTTGAATGCTTTGTTATACACTCTAAAAAATGCTGGGTTAAAAACAACCCAAGTTGGGTTGAAAATGGACAAACCCAGCGATTGGGTTGTTTTGACCCAGCAGTTGGGTTAAATGTTTGCCCAACCTGCTGGGTAGTTTTATTTAACCCAACAATTGTTTACAAATTACTATATGTCTGGCTTAAAATGAACCCAAAATAGGTTGGAAATTAAAAATCAGACTCATAATTACTAGAGGCAACAATAATAATCAAAAAGATGAGCATTTATTAATAAGCAATTTAATAAATGTTTATTGTTTAAATATTATTCAAAAAAGTATTAATAAATGTTTGTTTATTAAACATATTAATAAATGTTAATTTCCAACATATTTTGGGTTCATTTTAAGCAAGAAATACAGTAATTTTTAAACAATATTTGGGTTAAATAAAACTACCCGCTGGGTTAAAACAACCCAATTGCTGGGTTTGTCCATTTTCAACCCAACTTGGGTTGTTTTTAACCCAGCATTTTTTAGAGTGTAGTATTTGACCTGACACTTTTACCATAGCTTATACTTCTTCTGCCCAAAATTTTGTCGTATAAGTCATCCCACGCCGTTTGTGATACAGATGAGAATGATTCCTCAAATCATGGAGCTTATAGGGAGGTGTGCTATTACTTTAGAAATAGGTCTTAAGATTTCCGCCCAGAGCAGTTGCAAGAACATATCCATTGAGTTTTCTGGGAGGCGAGGTGGGGTGTACACTTTGTGATCTGACACATCAAGACTAGACATGAGTCTGTATAAAGCAATAGCCACACCCACATACGTTTTTACTGTGCTGTTTACATAGGTAGAGGGTAAAATGTAAAGCTTTGACATCTTAAAAAATGCATTTAAAATAGATTTCCAGACCCCTTAGTTGCCATTTCATATCAGATTGTGCATTGATATTTATTGACGTGGGCACATGTGTATAATTAGTTTTGACATCATACTGTCGTCATTGTCAGCACTCACCTACAAGAATCTGGGTAAAAACATATTTGAGTGAAAGTGAAAAAAGTACAAATTTAAATTACTTAAAGTTTGCATGAAACTGAAGCTGTGCTCATCTTTTCCACCCTATTGTGTCGTATATTCGAATGAAACGACTTCAAGAACAAATGTAGGGCGGGGCTTGATTTTGTTCTTGGGGAATTGATTGGATGGTTTGCTATTGGTGGATCTCATGTGAGTGACAGGTTGCCCCGCCCTCGTCATCAGAGAAGAGATGTCGCTGAGAGAGGGAGGGGAAGATATTCTGATTCAAGATTATGAGGAGCATGAATTTAAAACAATAATGATGTGCACCGATAAATCATTTTTAATAAACAATTCAATATTCCATAGAAAAAAAAATATGGTAATCAAGTAAAATGACTGGAATGTTTTCCAGCCCTGGACTCATGTGATCTCCGTCTGTCTTCAGGTGACGGAGACGCGGACGGGTCCGCTGGGCTGCAGCACGTATGATAATCTGGACTCGGTCAGTTCTGTTCTTCTTCAGAGCCCGGAGAGCAAACTCCATCTGCAAGGTATGTGACTTATCTTTTTATTTGACTGCACTTCTGGTTTGGTTTGTCTGACTGACTATCTGCACAAGCTCAATCGAGTCAGAAACACCAAAAAAAACAAACAAAAAAACGGATGAGAATTGAAAATTGATTGCAGACCTGCAGTAGTGCTGAACGAAGAAGGACAGGGAGGATAAAACGCATTGTAATGAACTTAATGATTGAGAGTAAATTAAGCTCAGATATCTTGCTGTAAACAGCAGTAAGTGTGAACAGCGATCGCAGACTTTTAAGGGTGCTGACAGCTGAGTTTATCACAGACGTTTAGAGATGAAAGACAGGCCGACCGAAAGCCTCCTAAACAGGGTCTACAACACCTTGGATTTGCATAAATGACTTACTGAATCTATCATCAATCCAGCTGCTTGTGTGTCAAATTAAAAGGAGATAAAAAAACCCCTGCAGAAATGTTTTTGTTTTCAGCATTTACATATGAAAAAGATTATGTCTTTATTACTCTAGTCTATCAGAAAACACTTTTTGGGGGATTTCAGTCTGTGCACATCTGCTGTATTGACACGTTTCAGAGAAGAAGAGCACAGTTGCACAGCTGCGAAGAGATGCGCCTGCAGAGAAAATAAATGTGTGTGATCTGTCTGGCTGATAATACTAGAGGTTACAGCGAGATGTGCTCACCAGAGATGGGGATAACAAGGAATTTAACCAATTCTGATATAGTGCTGTCAATCGATAATTTTATTTTTAATATCTTTATATTATAATAATTTCACAGTTTCTCTCTAAATTAATGCAGAAACAACTTAAAGACAGTATTTTTGTTTAATGGCATCTTTTTATGAATGAAGGCCAGAATCACTGATACTAATACTGATGTCTCTATGAAATTGATTTTTAAACATTAATTATAGACATTCAACATTTCAGTATAACTACTGTAAAAGCTATCTATTTTAACATTTATTAGGCTTTAAAAAAATAACAACTTTTGATTTAACTGAACATAAAACAATCTTTAAATAAACCCATTATAATAAATGTCATTTTTACCTGTCTAATGCTGCGTTCACACCGGACCCGATTTGCGCGAATAAATCGCGCTATTCGCGCGTAGTTGGACGCTTGAACATTTTGAGTTTACTCGCTTCATTCGCGCGTGAAAATCCCTTCACAACAGACGCGAATTCGCGTCATGAGAGGGGCTCTCCCGCTCCTTAATGTGTCCCAGACTCTCCCACTGCTTTCTGCACACTTCCTCTGAATAAACACAACTTGTCGGTGGGGAAATAATTGTAAATTACAGCGAATAAGCTCAATTGGTTGTCTTTAGTTGGCTTGTAGTCTTAATATGTATATATAAATATAGCTCAAATTGAGTAAAGACCGTTTTTTACAACTTATCAGATTGTCCGACCTCCTCACTCACTTTCTTTCAAACACGATCCTTTTTATTTCTGTGTCTATAAATGTATGAAGATGTACAGCGACGATGATTTTGTCCTCCATTGTTGTTTCGAATTTCTGCCTCAGCTCGCTATGTCACGTCACTACTAGAGCAAGCTCCTGATTGGTTAACGCGGCGCGGAAATTCGCCAAAGTTCAGATTTTTCAACTTGCGCGATTCACGCGAATCGCGTCAAATGCCCGAATCGCTCAATTCGCGCCGCGTCATTCGCGCCGCGTCATTCGCGCGAATCGCGCAAGTTGAAAAATCTGAACTTTGGCGAATCCGCGCCGCAGGATGTCAATTCGCGTCTTTGCATTGACTTAACATGTAAATCACTCGCGCTTACCGCTTCATTCGCGTCCGGTGTGAATGCACCATAACAGGTAGAAAATGTACAGAAATTGAATAAAGTTATCAAACACTTTACATTCTTCACTGCATAAATTATAAATTAAATATAGATTAATCCTTAATTATTAAAGCTTAAATTTTCTCTGTTACCTTTGATGAACATTAATGCCAGACATCACAGCATCTGGTTTATTAGGCTGCTGTCACTTTAAGAGCTGCCGCTGCTGAACATGACGTGGATCTGACGCTTGTCTTATTTTCTCACTCTTTAAGTTCATTTAAGATGCTATTTAACTCATTTAAGACTGCTCTTATAAGGATACTCGACAAAACTGGCATTTTGGCATAATTCTGTGTGTAATTGTTTGTTAAAGCGTGAAAGAGAAGTCGTCTTTCTGTGCGCACGAGTCGTGTGTCACATGACACGACATTCACAGACAGCGCGTTCTCATTTGTCTTGTGGCGCTTGAATGGTTTAAAATCATTTTCATGAATAAGAGTGTGATCATATAATGCAACACTATAGCCAAATATGATGTAAAAAAAAAAACATGCTGCTTTAATTGAATTAAATATTTTTAATGTGTTAAACTGAAAAAGTTAATCACATGAGTTAACGCTTAATTTTGACAGCCCTAATATGTGTGTGTGTGTGTGTGTGTGTGTCTGTCAACATATATATGAGCAATATCACACTCGTTTTGTAAATATTGTAAATTGTAAATATAGCCTTAATATTAAATTATTATTTTTAACATAGACCAATTCGATGCTCAGGAACAAGTAATAGATTAATAAGACCAAAGATTGCCTGTTTTATGTACCCAAAATGAATTATATCTCATGTTTAACCACTATAAGAGCCAGCAGCAAATGGCCGAGATGAAGCTGTTCTCAGTGGGTACTCGAGCACTGAACGGCCGCTGACGGCCTGGAGCTCACATCTCCGAAGACGTCAAAACAAATTGTAAAATAGGTGCTATGATTAAATATGAGTCTCATATTTCAGGTCTAAACAACTGTCTTTTACTTTTTTCATTTTTTATTGAGTACATTTGTTTGTGATTTAGACAGATGAGTTGTCTGTCATTAATTTGTGATTCTTTTACTAAAACATACCAGCTCATAGTCATTTGTTCATGAATTGCACTACAATGGTCAGTGTTGTGTATTTATCTTTGAATTATTTATTAAATTCAGACTCACTACAACTCATAAAACATCAGTTGTTCAGCTGTGGTTTTGTAGATTCAGCCCTGTCACAGTGTTTTATCACACAGTTCAGTGGATGAAAACACATGCAGGAATGCTCCTCCGTTCACCAGCCAGTGCTCACAGTTAAACAGATGTGTCAGGTTTAATATAAAGTTTGATACTTGTGTCATACTCCAGTTAAATCACATGTATTATTGCTTTTACTCTGATAATAGTCTAGTTAGCCGAAGTGCTCTGCTCTTTTATTTATGCATCTTCCCTTTTGGTTAACTCACATTTTTTTTGTCATAATCTGAAATATGAATGCCTTTTAGAAGTATCACTAAAACATTTGAGGGTTTGTAAAGAAGAGAAGCAGCCGCAAGAAGACCAACTTTATCCATCTTTTATCTGGGCGTCTGATTTTGAATATTTTCTCTGAAAGCTCTCTGTAGGTAACGGCCTTTGATGCCACACGTCATTACGCTGCAGAAAACATCCCGTCGCGCCGCAGCAGAGAGCGGTCATCTGTGCGCTCTTCATCTGGATAAAAGTCTTGTGCTGTTGCTCTGCCATCAGGTTGTTGTCTTTGAGATGTTTGGAGAAAATTGATTTGATGGCTGTTGATGGTTAAGACGAGCAAACATCTCTCGACATCTGCTGATAAAACGGGTCATAAGGTCGCCCACTTACACAGGAGAATACGGAAGCCCATTTATGCCACATGAGAAAAACTAAAATCATGCTTTGGTAAATCATAATTATTACATAGATAGTCAAAATTATGAGATACTAGATAAGTAAAACTTATGACATACAAAGTCAGAAATATGAGATGTCCATAATTATGAGATTAAAAAAAAAAATTAAATATGACAAAATTTCAACTTTTAATTTATCTCATAATTTCGTCGTAATGTTTTATATTATAGTTTTGAATTATTGTCATAATTACATTTTGTCTCACTTTGACTCATCATTTTTTATCATGATTTCTTTTTTTTTCATGTCAAGTGTGACTATCTCATAATTTGGACTTGTCAATTTTGACTTTTTGTCATAACTTTTTGACTAACATACATCATAATTCTGAGTTTTATGTAATAATTTTACATGTTTGTCATAATTATTACACTTTTTTCATGCCATAATTATGACTCTCATATTTTTGACTCATGTCAATTATAACTTTTTTGTCATAATTATAACTTTTTATCTCATAATTCTGAGTTTTATGTCATAGGTTTGAATTTTTATGTTATAATTATTTAATTTTGTCACGTTTTTGTTTTTCCATGTCGTAATTATAACTTTCTCATATGTTTGACTCATGTCAGTTTTCACTTTTTGTCATAATCATGACAATTTGTCATAATTATTAAATTTTTTGCTGGTTTTTTTTTTTCATAATTTCAACTTTTTCTGTCATAATTTTGACTTTTTAACTCACAATTTTATCTTTTTATCTCTGAATTTCAATTGTCATATGTCATAATTTAGACCATTTGTGTCTTTTATTCTTTTTTAAATCTTTTAAAACTTTGAATCTCACAATCTGATTGACCAAATCATGATTGAATGGTGAAGATGGGCTTCCATAGGAATAGAGCAGCTGACTGACGGGTGAATCTGAAACTACTGACAGCGAAACAAGAAACCGGCATATGAAAAAAACAAAAAACACAAACAAAAAAACAATCACAAACTTTTCACAGAAAACAGAATAAATGAACGAAAAGGAATGGAACACATTCTTTTTACCTCAAAATCATCTCTTTTTTTTGTGTATTCCATACACATTTCTTAGTTACTGTGGTGAAATGCAGAGGTTTAAATATAAATCACCTGCTCCAAACAGTTCTAGAAGGTCAGAATGAAACTGCAAGGTGTTTAAGTTTTGTTTTCACTTCAGTATTTTTTCCCACCAGAGACATAACAGAGAGTCCGAGAGAACAGCTGTAGGAACTGATTATCAAGCGTTTTCTGAGGACACTCGTAACATGTTTCGTTCTGTTCCTCCTCCAACTTTTAGTTTCTCAAAATTGCAACGTCATTGTTCGTTTTCATTTCTTCAAGCACTATGTATTTCAGCATGGCCCTATATTCAGAACTCACTGTCCAGATAAAATGTCACAATTACCTTTTTTAGTTTTTATTCCGTGGCGGAAATGAGTTTCAGAATACAGGAAAACTGAAGTAGTGAATCATCATTTCACGAAGGCAAAAAGAGGAATGTTCTCAGCATTTTCGACATCATGCTTACTGTATGTGTGAACACTGAACAGGACCATCTCTCTCTCTCTGAAGCGTTGAATGAAGAGGCCACATGATTGACACGGACTGAGATTTAACACACTTACATGAGCGAGACGGCCGCGATCACGTCGTCTGTCGCCTCCTATTAGATAACCTCCTCCTGCGTCTGCCTCTCTTAATGAATGAGGAAAGGTCACTTTGAAGGAATTGTTGTCGCCATTAATAAAATTGCCTTGCAATCCTCTGACCGCAGTCTAGTGCAGGTAATAATCCTGATGGGAATATCGAAGGAGGGGAGGATCCAGCCGTTTGAAGAAATCTGTAAACAAGATGAAGAATCGCCTGTGACTTCATTTCATAAAGCACCTAATCATCATCTACTCACCCTCATGCCATTCTAAACCCAAAAGATGTTTAGCAAATGGGGGTTGTAAAGTAATTGCTTTCCTCGTATGCAAAAGAGCAGCGTGAACATTCTGCTAAACGTCTGCTTTTGTGCTCGAGAGATGAAAGAGAGTCATACGAGTCATGACGGGACTTTTACGTTTGGCTGAACGAACCTTTTAAAGGGATGTTTTTGAAGGTCTGAAGATGAAGGTCTTTACGGGTCAGTGAAGTTTAGAGGACTCTTTCTCTCTCCGTACGTCCTGTTTCAGAATAATGAGCTGGTGGCTATTTTAAAAGTTCAGCATTACAGTATTTCAGAAACTGCCTCCGAGGGTTGAGAATGAAATGTGACATTTTCCGTTTGACACGCAGGCTTTCTGACATCTTTGTCGGTGACTGTAAAAGTACATTTTAATGTGTCACTGTTATAGAGTTTCATCAAACATACATCTCTGCTTTTAAAGCAGATTTCTGCATTGGTCCACTAACTGTATTGGTGATCAGCGCTGGAGCGTTTCACTGTTTTCATCACTCTGCTGGTCTGTGTCCGCCGCTTTTTTGGAACCATTTCTGTTGGAGCAAATATTCCTAATGTCTGGTGATATCATGTCTGAAACGACAGTTACATCTAAATTAACTGGTTTCATTCTATTATCACTGAATCAATACCAACAAAGCTAATTTTATTGATTAAATCTGGTGGAAATAGCTGTTTAAAGGAATGGTTGATTATGATTTCACTTTTTTAACTTTAGTTAGTGTGCAATGTTGCTGTGACATCTGCAAAGTTATGACACTCAAAGTTCAATGCAAAGGGAGGTAATTTCTTTTAAAGAATTCGCTGTTTAAGGACTAAAACAAACGGCTGGTAGGGACTACAACGAGCTTCTTCCCAGGTTGGTGACATCACTAACCCTACAATTTACATAAACCCCGCCCCTGAGAACACACAACAAAGGGGGCAGATTAACAAGATGAACATGACGGCACATGCTAGTGGATGAGTTGAATCAACTCCACAGCAACTACATAAATTTATCCACTAACTATTCAGAAACGTCCAGTTTCATTCTAAAAGTTGTAACTTCTTCCTGAGTCTCTCCATCAGTGTCGACTCCGGTTTGAACAATGTAAGGCTGAAAACTTTCGTCATTTTGGCTGCGTGAGATTCTCCAGCTTTGTTGTTGTCTTTGAGCTGTTAAAGCTCCGCCCTCTTCTGGAAAGGGGGCCGGGAGCAGCAGCTCATTTGCATTTAAAGGGACACACACAAAAACGGCATGTTTTTGCTCATAAAAGCAGCTGTGAGCACACTGAGAAATAATTTTAACTATTACTTCATTAATTGGACTGCACTGTAGTTTGGAATCAGTGAGATTTTTTAAAATGTTTTTGAATAAAGTCTCTTCTGCTCACTAAAGCTGTGTTTATTTGATCAAAAAATACAGTAAAAATAGTAAAATATTTTTACAATTCAAAATAGCTGTTTTCTATGTGAATATATAGTAAAGTGTAATTTATATCCAGTGATCAAATCTGAATTTTCAGCATCATTACTCCAGTCTTCAGTGTCACATGATCCTTCAGAAATCATTCTAATATGATGATTTGCTGCTCAAGAAACATTTTTGTCTTGTTTTCCACTAAACTATCAAACAGGAAATTTTGACTTGAGAAGCACTTTTCAGAGAGTAGTTTATTTTTCTTACTGTAAAATATTTTTCTACTGAATATACTCATTAAACATGCTAATTATTCAGCACAACAGCGTGATCGTGTGTGCGATATTGCTCAAATATTTACACAGCTTCCAAATGTTTTACAGCAGAGGCAGATTTACTCGCAGTCTTTTTGTCCCTTTCCGTCTTGTTCTCGTTCAGAGAAAGACGCGAGTCGAGTGACTTTGCCTGGGGATATCTGACGGAGCGTGATAATGACATGCTGTTACATTTCCAAGCGCAATAAAATCAACTTTGCCATCGTGTCGACATCACAGACGTGTGCTAATCAGCTGCTCTCGTCTGCTCCTGCAGGATCTTTGATTTTCTCATTTGGAAATGAATGTTAGAGTTCTGTATATGATGAAATTGCTGTGTTGCTCCACGGCCACACTGTGCCCATCGTGCCGGTGTCTCGGCCAGATTAGACTGTAATTGTGCCCTGGAACGCAGTCAGAACACGCTGACCTTCAGCCCGCGATGCCCCCGGCCAGTCTTTGCTTTATTACTAAAGCGTGAGTTGCAGTAGTGTAAATGTTGAAGCTGCTGCTGTCACAAACTGTGACTGGGAAACACGTATGAGTGAAATGAAATGACAAAACATTAACTCCACAATTTACTAAGTCAGGTTTGAGCAATATTTGAGCAAAACTAGACAGTAAAACCACTGAATACTTGACTAGTGGAGAGTCAGTGAGATCTTCTAACCAACAATGTGGGCAAAAATGTTCTTTCTCTGTTCAAAAGTTTCAGTCATTCATCTTATGATGACTTTTGCAAGTGATATATATATATATATATATGTATATATATATATAGGAATAATAATATTAGAGCAGCTGTGAAAATGCAAAAAAAATGCTCTCCACAGGCACATTACTGTATTAATTTTAAGAAAATAATACTTAAATTCAACAAGAAATTATCAAAGTGACATTTATATTAATGTAACCAGATATTTCTATTTCAAATAAATGCTGTTATTTTGAACTTTATATTCATGAAAAAATCCTGGAAAGTAACATGCATCACGGTTTCGACAAGAAAAAAAAAAAAATCAACACTGATAATAATCATAAATGTTTCTTGAGCAGCAAATCATCATATTAGAATGGTTTCTGAAGGATCATGTGACACTGAAGACTTTAGCTTTGAAAAATTTAGCTTTGATCACAGGAATAAATTACATTTTACTATATACTCACATGGAAAACTGCCACTTTAAATTGTAATAATATTTAACTATTTTTACTGTATTTTTGATCAAATAAATGCAGCCTTGGTGAGCAGAAGATACTTTTTTAAAAAGTATTAAAACGTCTTAAAGACCCCAAACATTTGAACGCTATAACGTTTATCAGAACTCTTACATTTTCAAGCATTTATTTTTAGCTTTAGTATTTAAGACAATATAGAGATAGTTTAAATTATTATCATCATAATTACTACTTTTTATTACTATAACGTTACACATTTATATCAGTGGCTTCAGCATACAGTACATGTCTCGTTTCTGACTGTCAGTGCGCTGAAATCCTGTCAGAAAATGTCACATTCATGACATTGTAAAATAGCAAAGTTAAATCCTTATAAAGTTTGCAATGAATGTGATTAAAGATGGCATTGTGCAAAAAAAGAGATGTATTTAATGTATTTATTAGTTGTAAATCCATTAATGGTTGCGATCATATATCCTTGAGAAATGCATGTTATTCTGAACAAGCCTGCAAAGCAACTTCTTAAACTAACTGACTGTCACATTCATGACATTGTAACTAGATTATGAAACCATGTAGGTTCATGTTTTTCTGATGCCTTTTGAATTGGACAGGAAAAACATAGAAGGCTGAGCATAATGATTGGATTATTTGAGAAAGATTCTAGTTCCTTTTCAAGCTGTTAATTTTACAACACCTAAAGCAATCTTACTTACCATTGACTATATGACTGCTGTGCATGACGAAAACATGTATTGTAGAAATATAGTGCGCCAAGATCGAAGCAGGACGAATATCACAGACGTTTACCAACGTCTAGCTGAGAATGATAATTTTCCACATGAGAAGCATGACGGATTGATTCAACAATCCACATTCACTTCGAGGCAGCTTGCTCGGGTTTTCCAGCACGTGTTCTTCTGCGCTCTCTGTTGGACAGTCAAAATGTGGCGTGTGTTAGCGCTATCCCAGAATCCCTCAGTCAGTGTGAACAGTATGGCCTGGGGAACTGGATACGTCCAGTGAATGAAGAGGCAGAGGAGGGCGAATGGTTGGTGAGAGAGATGATTCCTGAGCTGTAGACCAGCGCAGAATCCCACTGTTGGATAGCGGAGCCGAGACCCGGTCCAGACCCGCCGGGGGTTTACAGGCCTGGTCTGAGGTCACAGATGGAGTCCAGAGAGCGACTGAGAGCAGCTGTTGCTGTAGAGATGCTGAAAATACACATAATTTTACTCAAACGTGGGATTGTTTTGGTTGTGAATGGAAAATTCTTTGGTGCACAGCATATTTTAAAGATAAATGGAAATCACACAAATCTTTTCTTTCCTATTGTGTCGAATATCTGAGTGAAACGTCTTCTGGAACAAGATTGATTTTGTCCGTGGGGAACTGATTGGATGGTTGTGGTTTGCTATTGGTGGATCTCATGTGAGTGACAGGTTGCCCCGCCCTCGTCATCAGAGAAGAGAAGTCACTGAGATATTCCATCTCAACCATGAATTTAACAAGCAAGAACTTTGGCATGCTAATTAGTTAATTGACCTACTTAAAGATATTGCAGAGAGTGGGGTAAGATGAGCCAGTGGGTAAGTTGACCCACCCCCTGTATCTTTTATCCTGTATCAACCGTACACTTATATTGTCATGTGACCAAATATTTTGGAACCACCCATCGTTTCTGCCAGAATGTGAAACGGAGAAGCCCATGGGAGGAGTGGTACACAGCTTAGTTTACATAATAAATAATAGTTTAGCATCCAGATAAATTGGGAATATAGAAACATTTGGATTCGTGCCGAATGAGAGAGTTAGGATACGTGAGCCCTTTTTCTGTTTCAGTTTCGCTTTAAATTAATTTGTTTTGCCTTGACGTTTATAGGCCTACTTGTTATGTTATGAATACTGTTAAATTTAAAGGATTTGTTGTGAAAAGAGGGGAACTAAAATAGCTTTTAGCTATGTTTATCTGTGTTTATAATGCTTGTAAACATTTTGCTTCATTTAGGCTACCAGTATTTTACTTTATTTCTGGATGTAATAATAAAATGTGACCTATATGCAACTTTTTTTTTTCTTTCTCAGTTTTATATAAAGTGTTCTTTTTAAACCATGGAGGAAACGTTTTAAAATGTACTGAACAATTAAAAATTTGAATATTAAATTAGTTTTTAAAAGAGGTAAATTATCTTTTCAATTTCACATGTGTTTGATTCAGATTCAGTTAGATGGTCAGTTTACACCCAGATGTTGCAACTTACCCACTGACTCAGATCAACTTACCCCTAACTGATGGGGTAAAATGAGCATCAGGAACACTTGCAAACTCAAGCAAATAAGTTTTGGTACATTGAAAAGTTCAGGTTTGATGAACTTTGACGTGCAGACTTGAATCATGTGACCGATAGAAGATGGATACATCACATCATGACCTCTTAGCCGAATTAAAAGGACACATGCTTTAAAGCTGGAGGTTTACAGCATTGCAGGAAAGTGGAGTAGATTGTATATTTCTATGTTGAATTTATGTTTATTTATTTTTTTTTTTTAAAGATGCCAAGGAGCATGTCATATCAGGACAGTTGCAGTGTCCGGAGAAATTTCCCATGTTCAAAACCTAGTGTGTTTTCAACACCAACAACAAAGTGTAACCAATCAGCATTAGGGGGCATATGACGGTTGAGGAGACAGAATGGGCAAGAGGGAGATTTGAAAAAGAAAAGGAAAAAAAACGCAGAAAGAGAGATGATGAGACACAATGCAAAACAGCTCAAAAGAATATCACTAGAATGAAGGTTTATGGCTGGGCAAGCACTTTAGGAAAGCACTTTAAAGCTTTCCAGCGCTGGAGAGAGCTAAGTGGGAAGGCCTGAAAACAGATGTGGAGGCTGCTTTCATTCTGCTTCACGTGTGAGTAAAACTGGGTTTGTCTGGGGCTTCTGTGCTGTTGGCGATTAACATCAAACTCTTGTTTGTATTTACTCTTGTGTACTGTGTTCATTTTTTGTGCTTCCTTGTCGTTCGTTCATCATCTGCGCTTTATTTTTCGTGAAGCATTTTGTTGTGTGTCAGCTGTGATAAACAGAGATCCACTCGCATTGCGTGTGTAACAGTGACCAGATAGTGAGAGTTGAGCACTGCGCACTGACGTCCACTAGAGAATGCGATGTTTGGCGTCATTGTCAGTGCACTCACCTTGCCTGCCAGCAGCGGACGGGCCGGGGTTCGAGACCGACTCGGAGCAGGGTGGTTAGGATTGGAGGGTGAGTTTTGGAGGCGGAGCAATGAAGAGAGGGGTGGGTTTGTTTGGGTTGATTTCAAATATCAACTATGTCCAACAGCGTTGTTGAAAAAAATCATACCCCACCTTTAAGGTAGAGCACATATTAGATGTTTCATAAGGGTCTTTCACACCGGGTAAAGTTATAGGAACTAGTCACCAGGGTGGTCCCCAGAGAACTTCATTTTCCCCTAGGGCATTTGCACCGGCATTAGGAACTCCGAACTGTCATAAGCTGTCACCTACGTCCTGCCACTCAGGGATTTTTATTTTGATGCCACAACATACAGTACATTTATTTTGATGGTGCTGAGAACACCAGAGTCTGAGCACACATTGATCCGACAAAACCCGGCGAGTGTCGGTGTGAATTGGCCTTAAGGTTGAAAAGTGCCTGGACTTCGGTGTTGGTCCATCTATCGCTGTTTTCCATGTTCGTGGAGTAGTTAACATGGCTTTTTAAAAACTGGCTTTAGACCAATCAACCAAAAAGTACCAAAAAAAAAAGCGGGTACTTCCACCAATAGTTACAGGAACAATGAAAAAGTTCCTCCAGTGCCTCTATATTTTTCAGGTCACAAACACTGAATGAATTCTCTTTTACAAATGGAAAGAGCTGCAGATATGTCCAGTCCCATTTCCCATTAACACTTTTAATGCATATTCTTCACAAAATGTAGCTCATAAATGTGATTTGGTAATAAAAGCAGAAGCGCTCTTACACCTGCTGGCTGTGGCCAGAGATGCAAATAAATGAGAAACACCACACTGCTGGGATTTTACAAGGCATTATTTTTAAAGCATTGATATATTGATTTTTCCTTTCTTTTTTCCTGTAAAAGTTTCTAGATGAAAGGAAGCTTTATGGCTTTGGTTCCACAGAAGTTATTTGTAGCATAGTGTTATGGAGGAGGAAATATGCTGACTTTTTTTCTATTGCATAACTTTTGATATTTCAATGTCCTTCTTACCTTCACCCAGAATAACCATTTTCAGCATGAGTTTATACTTAAAAACAAAAAGGCACAGTTCAGGAAGGTACTGAATCATACTAAATTCACAGAAAAAAATGGATAAAGATCCACACTAACTCTAATGCCAATTTCACTTGAAAATATTAGTATTACTGGGGATGTTGGTAAAAAGACTGGAAATCTGAAATAAATTTAAAGCAAACCTTTCAAAACATATAAGCAAAGTGTAATTACCTAAACATTTGTAATCATCAACAGATTGAAAATGTTCTGTCTTCCTATGTTGAAACCAATCGATTCATAAGAAAAATAATGTGAAACGATTGATGAAAAGGTTAATGGTTAATGTATCAATCTTCACAGTGTGATATTGCTTTTCTCACTTAATTTGAAGTAAATAATTGAAGGGAAAAGCAACTATCAAAGCAGCACTCAGTGTGTTTATGTTTTTATAGAGTGAAGCTCAAATTACGCCCTTCAAAAGCAGTATTCATGTATTTTAGTAATTTATTCATGACATCAGCAGTTAAACACATTTCACGGCACAGCATGATTGTTCTTATTTTAAATAAATAAACCAATCATGAGCAAAATAAATATTCATACTTGTGAATATGAGTAAAATCGGCTCCGTCTACAACCTACATATGCAGCTCCCTGCTAAGGCGTAATATTATAACTGAAATGTATCTTCATAAGTGACTGATTTGGAACGCTGTACATCGCCAGAAATACGCCCGTCACATGAATAGTGCATGTGAGAATCGACTCGCAATTGATTTATTGTATAAGCCACAACAGATGGTTGTGTTTGCATATTCCAGTATTACTAATTATAAGATGGAAAAAGTTACAAATGCTTGGTTTCCACTTTCTGAGAGTGAAGCTTAGAAAACCTGAGGAAAAAATACATTTTTCACGAAGAAAATGAAGCCTACTTTTTGGACCATTAAGGTTTTTGGACTGTGATATTTTCATAATGACTTCCACAACAACTGGTACTGCAATCAATCCATCAATCAGTCAATCAGTCAATCAGTCAATCAGTCAATCCATCAATCAGTCAATCCATCAATCCATCAATCAGTCAATCCATCCATCCATCCGAAACTCAAACTCAAATGTACAATTGCAACTATGACAGTTTGGTCATAATAGTAAAAAGTCTGCATCATCTTTATGCATAATGTATAATACTTTCCTTTGTAAAATTTTGAAGTGAAGGGTGACCAGGACATGAGATTCACGTGTGATTGCTTATTATTCTCCTGGCATTCTTAACTGGTGACATCAATAACTTCAGGATATCGATTTGTATAAAGATGCACCATTTGGGACCAATAAATAACATGAAATCAAGGAGAGGGCATTTCTAAGCAGCTGTAGTTAAAACGAGCCGTTTATCAGTTAATTTACACCGTATTTTCTCTCCGAAAGAAACGAGGCTCTTAAGAGACACACTGTGATGAATCCATGACTGGAAAGAGGAAAGAAAGTTCCTTTTTGTTGCTGCTTGTTTTGTTTCACTCTTTCATACACACCCGTTCTGTTCTTGCTGGAGCCATAAGCTCATCCAGGAAGATTTATGAATATGTTAGAATAGCCTGAGCCAACAGTTTTCAAAGAAGTGGAGTGAAAATAAATTAAATAGCCCCACAGGCAATTCATCTGCTGCTTGATGGATTACATACTCATCTTCATACTCTCTCTCACTCTCTCACTCCTGCTCTCGCTTTCTTCTGAAGATTGGCAAACATTTGGCAAACAAATGAACAAACATGAAACAACTCAATTAGGACATATGCGCAATGAAGTCTGTCAGTGATGAATTGTGGATGCAAAATATGTCTGGGATGGAGGAGACAACATGATGAAAAATTATTTGTCTTTCGAGGTGACCGGATCAATGTTTATGTCTTTCTCAGGAAAAAGACTGAAAACATGCCTGTAGATTCTGGAAAACGTGTCTATGGTGTCTTGTATCAGGATTTAGGGGTCATGAATTATTATTTATCTTATATATATATATATATATACACTACCGGTCAAAAGTTTGGAATAATGAAGTCTCTTCTGTTTACAAAGGCTGCATTTATTTGCCGTCATTTTATTCCAGACTTCTTCACAAACAATCAATTCAACGCTGGATTTGCACAAAAGATGAACATGACGGCACATGCTAGAGGATGAGTTGAATCAACTCCACAGCAACTACATAAATTTATCCACTAACCATTCAGAAATGTCCAGATTCATTCTAAAAGTTGTAACTTCTTCCTGAGTCTCTCCATCAGTGTCGACTCCGGTTTGAACAATGTAAGGCTGAACACCGTTACTGACAATCCTCATTTTGGCTGCGTGAGATTCTCCTGCTTTGTTGTTGTTGAGCAACCGAAGTGCGAGCTGTTAAAGCTCCGCCCTCATCTGGAAAGCGGGCCGGGAGCAGCAGCTCATTTGCATTTAAAGGGACACACACAAAAACGGTGTGTTTTTGCTCACACCCAAACAGGGTCAAATTTGTCAAGCTATAATAAATGATCTGTGGGGTATTTTGAGCTGAAACTTCACAGACACATTCTGGGGACACCAGAGACCTATATTACATCTTGTGAAAAGGGGCATTATAGGTCACCTTTTAAATGTAATTTATTCATGTGATCAGAGCTGAATTTTCAGCATCATTACTCCATTCTTCAGTGTCACATGATTCTTCAGAAATAATTCTAATATGAATGTAGATGCAAACGGAGGAACAGAGGAGCATCGCACGGCACAATAATCAGATACTCTGTTGTTCAGTTTGTTAAGCAATACAGATCGAAAGCTCAGTATGACGGACAATCCAATCACGTTTAACTGCGCCGAGAGCGTCGGACTGATGTGGCTCAGTTGTTGAAGATCATTCCCCTTATAAACGCACAGTCACTGGGCATAGCTCTTCTGTAATGGTGCATCATTTAAAAGATTGATGCCACTATCCTCATATTTGGCTCTCCGGGTTGCCAGGCATCCAGCGGGCTGATGAAATCCTTCCTCGCTGACCCTGAGGTCAGCTCTCAATCTGAGGTGGTCAATCAAGAGTGAGTTTCTATTTGGACTAGTGGGGCAGATAAATCAGCCATTTCCCTCCTCCTTGAGACCTTCTCTGACAGTAAATATATTTTCTTAGCCCTCATCCTCCAAAGCAATTTCAAGATGCTCTGTTTTTATATTGATTCGGTTTTAGTTTTCTGATGCTTGTGACAGCGCGTGACCAGTGTTTATTTACAACACAACTCTAATAGCCAATGAGTCTTCTGATCTCACATAAAGGTATATTTCAGTTTGAAACACTTCCATGTTTTGAAAAGAAATCTCGCCTTCTCAGAACTTTGACTAACATTCTGGGAAGGTTCTCTCAAAGATATGAACAAACGTTCTTCCAGTAACTTGCTTTCAAAGTTTGTTCATTCAAAACGCTCATGAAGACTTTTTGCTTGGCGTGACATTTTAGAGTGTTTTAATCACTTTGCCAACCTTAAATACTTTATATGATGTATTGAATATGCCAAAAAATGTCATTTTTACAAGAGACTTTAGTGCTGAGCAGTGCCATGAGTCTACATAAACACTAAAGCTCTGTTCCAAATCCTAGAGTGCCTTCTACCTAGACAGGATTTTGGTTCAAGCTCCGCTGTTTTAGAAGGTTGGCGATATGATTGTGCTGCCTTCCCAGATACTTTTGTTGGCGCCAATTTTCCATCTGTGAAGGAAATCTATGAATGCATTGCGATTGAGAAAACGTCATTCAAGATGGCGCACAAGTCAAGCAGAATGTCGACTATAAATGCATCTCATTCAGTACTGAAAGGTATAAATGCAAATACTTCAGTCTAATTAATCACCTACATTTGTGTGAGCACAACAGCCGAGTTCCCGAAATCCCATTAATTTCCTCCATGTGGGAAATTGATTTATAACTGATAAATGCATGAACTGCAAATGCATGCAGTGACCAAGTAGAAACAGACCCTAGATTTCAGCAAGTTTTTGGAACAAATCTGTTCTGCTTACTGCTCTATATGTGGTTAGAAATGACCAGAGATCAGTGTATATTTCTCGTGCGTGTGGTCCTCAGTGTCTCAGCTCCGCCGGCAGCTCACTCTCATGCGTCAGCCAGCAATTTTGTGCACAGTGCAATTTCTGCTTCACCCTTTAGACAGCAGTCTTCCTCATTAGCCAGGCAATCTTTGTGTGTCATTTTCTGTCTTTATAGTCGTTACCTACTTTTTTTTTGACTGTCTGGCAGCCCCTGTAGAATAATGCTGTATTGACACTTGTGCCTATTAGTCATTTTTACATAGTCTGATATCATATTTTGCTGGAGTTTATGCTAAATAAGTAGTATTTTACCACACATGCTGATATCAGCTTGAAGAGTCTTGAGGAGTCAGCGTGCCTTTCATTTCCTATAGTTCAGTTTTGTGACATTTCAGTAGCATGTAATTTTAACAACCCAGGCTCATTGGAAATACGTGCCTGTGGTGACATTTCTGCACTATATTATGTTGTTTCTTGCACGTTTTGGAGCACTTTCGAAGTGAAATGTTTAATGGGTGGCAGTTTAAAGCATGTTCAGTTTTATCCAAAGCAGATGAATGAGAATCTGGCAATGTTTCATTACAGTGGCTGTTGGAAATGAAATGTCCAGTTAGTGGCACTAAAAGGCTCTATCGAGTTTGAAAATAACGTAGCATCTACACTAAAACTAACCAGTAGCGCTAACAAAAGCAAACATGAGATAAACAAACATTTGCTGAAGCAAACATGTCATTTTATCTTGCTTTTACAAGTCTTTGAGCTCTTTTATCATGACTCGTGTTTCACAGACTCGTACCTGAGCGCTTCACATCACGAGTGCAATGCTGTACCAGGTGAGCTACTGAGCAAGTTTACTAAGAAAAAGCCACACAAATGGAGCTGTCCAAACCAGATGTGATGCAACGGCACAATGCTTTCCATGTTAATCAAAGTTTTTATCGATTCTACGATTCTATTTTAGAAGTGGTTTCTATTTTTCTGTGATGTCACGGCTGGAACAACAACATACAAAAAATGACAGTGACACTCTCAGGTACTGATTATGTGCTTTGTTTAATGTTAAAAGCATCGAATGTGAGTTTGACTATAATTTTGTGTGCCCTTTATTGCAATACTGATAATGGGTAATTCACCTCAGATCTTGAATGAAAGGAACGTTCAAACTGTCGAGTGTATTTTATGACAAAGGTTGTTTCAGTAACTCAGTATGTAATTTTAATAATGTTAAAATGTTGTAATATTTATGAATTTGATTATGTATTTATCCATTTGGTTGCGAGTGCAGTGCTCTTGCAGAGAGACTCCGCCCACATGCTCTTCTGATTGGCTGTGATTTCTTTATTTATTGATTTGGTTCCAAGTGCAGTGTTCTTGCAAAGAGACTCCGCCCACACACTCTTCTGATTGGCTATGATTTTTAATTGATTTGGTTGCGAGTGCAGTGCGCTTGCAGAGAGACTCCACCCACATTCTCGTCTAATTGGGTGTGATTTTTTTTTATTGATTTAGTTGCGAGTGCAGTGCGCTTACAGAGAGACTCCACCCACATGCTCTTCTAATTGGCTGTGTTTTTTTTATTGATTTAGTTGCGAGTGCAGTGTTCTTTCAAAGAGACTCCGCCCACACACTCTTCTGATTGGCTATGATTTTTATTGATTTAGTTGCGAGTGCAGTGCGCTGGCAGAGACTCCTCCCACATACTTTTCTGACTGGCTGTGATTTTTTTTTTTTATTGATTTAGTTGCGACTGCAGTGTTCTTACAGAGAGACTCCGCCCACACACTCTTGATTTTGTTGCAGACAAATTGCTTGTCCCTCGAATCATGCTCTCTGGTAAAAGTGTTCTGAGATCATAACATAATATTTTGCAAGGAACCATGCAAAATTTAATCCATAATCTGCCCTGTAATCACAATTTGTGTGAAAAGGAACAAAGGATATTGATGTTTTACTGCAACTAGTGTTCATTTCAGCTGGAAACGGCAGTGAGTATGTATAGGTGTTTTTGGAGTAAAAATGTTGGATTTCTAATGAGCTTATGTTGTAATATAATGTGCTGAGAAGCTGGTTTATGTTTCCTATCAAACTTTTACTACATGCTTCTAGAGTGGCTCTCACTGGTATTTCAGCAGCACCAACAAGTTCCTGAGTAATGAATACTCAAGGAAGCAGTGCCACAAAATTAATAAAAAACGTTCCAATGGTCTGTGCGGAAGCGTTCATCTGAGGCTGATGGTACAGGTTAAAAAGCCATTTATTTTATCGTGTGATTTCTGGGGAGGACAGGGATACATTGCTACCGACCTGATCTGCATTACTGATTTACAGTCAGTGCTGTTTCTGAACTCATATGTGGTGTGTTTTATTTTACAGCATTAAAAGAGCGGGCTGTGCTGTCGTTTATAAAGTGCAGTGCACTGTTATAAAGCTATGACCCTTTAAATGAGCCCTCTGTAGCATCCACTCAGTGTGATTACACAGGCGAGGGAAGGGCGGTTCGGAAGGTCTTCATTTTTTTTAATGTGAGTTTTAACAGGAACTGAGCCATAATTTAACACCTTACTCAAGCAATGCCTCTCATACCATCAGTGCATTAGGTAATGGTTATTTTGTGGATTTGGGGGCATACAATGCTCAATTAATCTTTGATGAAACTCTTGCTTATGAAGCGGAGCGTTGCATCGCAACCCGCGCCGTTGCCAAGAGCCCGTGAACTCTGGAATCAGGCCCGATATAAAACATAAAAATAGCAGAAAGTCCCATGGACAAAGTTTAACATTTAGATAACATGCTTCTCACCTGCATAAAGGGCACATGCAAGACCCGATCAATAATTCAGACCTTAAGAGGAAATGCATTTATTGGTTGATATTTAAGAGGTGTCCATCCTCTCGGAGTTGGAGTCAAGACCAGATCCGAACCAAATGCCTCAAGACTCAGAGTTCATATTAAAGTATATTACCTGAGAATAGAAATGCAATGGTACAGAAAGTACAAATGCAACAGAAATGACTCTAAATGGATGATGAAATCCAGGGCAGACCAAGTCACACACTTTAATAACATCAACCCAAAATCTTCAAACTGCTGAATGAAGTATGATATGCAATTAAATAAACTAGACCTGCAATTTACGTGCTTTGCCACAGGGAGAACGGCTGGGAAATGCTGTACTTTGACGTGTTGAAATGCAAGATTGAACAGATAAATTCTGCTCTGTTTTATCTTTGGTTTTAGCCCATTAAACTCCTGCGCTGTCTGTCATCGTTCCTGTTTGATGACTGTGGTTGTGGACGGTGTCTGTGAACATGTGAATATGTCTCTCTCTGCATCCACAGGCTCTCATTAGTGTTTTTACACCTGATTGCTCATCACACACTATATTTGTCTCCTATGAGGACGGTTTTACACATCATCTGAATGAAGTGAGATTTTATAGTCATACTGCAGTGTTCACAAGATCAAAAGTTACAAGATTGATTGGGGAATCTCATGAACCAGTGTTATCTAACGACCAATTTATGTGTATTTTACAAGGTGGCGAATTCGTACGACCTCACTCGAATTCATATGATTTGTCTAAACCCCAGTGACGGTAGGTTTAGGGGTAGATTTAGGGGTAGGTCATTTGTACGAATTCATATGAATTAGCCACCTCATAAAATACGTATGAATTTGCTGTGAGATTGGGTTGCATAAAGAAGTAAATCTCATGAAATTGACCAAAAAACATGTCCAGAACATATTTAACCTGATAATCACATAAATCTCATACATTCATATTTTTAACCCCAAAATCAAAGTCAGAAATATGAATCTTGAATATTCAAATAATTGAAATATTTTGCAAATTTTGGTGCCTGCATTGACATTATTGTAACAAGACAATTTCTCACAATTTTTATTATATACTATAATGCAAGAAACATCTCGTTAAAGGGTTAGTTCACCCAAAAATGAAAATAATGTCATTAATGACTCACCCTCATGCCTTTCCACACCCGTAAGTCTTTTGTTTATCTTCGAAACGCAAATTAAGATATTTTAGTTGCAATCCGATGGCTCAGTGAGGCCTGCAAAGCCAGCAATGACATTTCCTCTCTCAAGATCCATTAATGTACTAAAAACATATTTAAATCAGTTCATGTGAGTACAGTGGTTCAATATTAATATTATAAAGCGACGAGAATATTTTTGGTGCACCAAAAAAACTAAATAACGTCTTATATAGTGATGGCCGATTTCAAAACACTGCTTCAGGAAGCTTCAGAGTGTTATGATTCGACACAGAAGAATCATGATTCGGATCGCGTGTCAAACCCCCAAACTGCTGAAATCACGTGACTTTGGCACTCCGAACCTCTGATTCATAACGCTCCGAAGCTTCATGAAGCAGTGTTTTGAAATCGGCCATCACTATATAAGTCGTTATTTTGTTTAGTTTTTTCTATGACATTCACTTTTACATAAATATTCAAACAGGGTCAGTGAAAGATACAACAAATACCAGCATGAATGAAATCAACTTCAGTAAGAGAGATGGAGTCGCTCAGCGTCTGCGTCTCAGTAATAGAGGAGGGGATTGTGTGAGTTGTGTTGGGGGTGTTATTGTGAACCCAGGGCTTTTGGCACCGCCACTGTCGTCGAGCTGCACCCATCCATGAACCCACCATCTGGATTCTCCCACAAATCACATTAAAGTTGCAAGAGCAGGAATACATCAAGCTAAATGAATATTGGCTCAGGGGTCCACAGACAGTCTGACGAAGAGAGAGACAGCCGTGCTGTGATGATCAGTCTTAGACTCTGACGGCCTGTTCGGCTCAGAGATGCTGGGAATCTGCACCGGCCAATCCAATCCAATCACTTCAGCATACAAACAGATAAATAAGCAACTTTTTTTTTTCTGTTTTTACATCTATTTTACAAAATGTATTTATTTTACATCTATCTATCTATCTAATCTATCTAATCTATCTATCTATCTATCTATCTATCTATCTATCTATCTATCTATCTATCTATCTATCTATCTATCTATCTATCTATCTATCTATCTATCTATNGCCAATCCAATCCAATCACTTCAGCATACAAACAGATAAATAAGCAACTTTTTTTTTTCTGTTTTTACATCTATTTTACAAATTGTACTTATTTTACATCTATCTATCTATCTATCTATCTATCTATCTATCTATCTATCTATCTATCTATCTATCTATCTATCTATCTATCTATCTATCTATCTATCTAATCTATCTATCTATCTAAAGATTTTTTAAGTTTTCAGTGTGTTTTAAACTAAATAAATGCAACATAACCTCCAACACAAATCCTATCATTCTTCTCATAGCAAATGTGTAATTACTATGAAGCAATTATCTGCATGCATGCTGCACATTACCTTCCATTAGAAATGGATACGCTTCATTATATCGGGCTAGCTTCCATTACCATGTTTTATGTCAATGCTGAGGTATTATTTATTATTTATTTAAGAGAATGATACAGTGTCTGGCAATGTAATGCAATAGATCTCTCTATAGGGCTTTTTGTTTTTATTTTTACATCATGAGGGATATACTGTGTCTCCTAATGTGCTGTATTTATGCTGCATGATAAACACGGAAGACATTTTGTCCTTCAGGTCTTCCTGATTCCTGTATCGTCTACGATAATATTGTAATTGTTGGAACAATGTGTGATCTGACATTATTGATTAAGTCACTCACTTGCAGAAACCATAAAATAGTTCAGTTAACAATGTTAACATTTTGAGTTACATTTTAGACTCAATATTGTGTTTTGTTTTGTTTTTTTGGACAAACTCTTTTGTATCTCCGAGCAACGCATAGCAATGTTTCGTTACTGAATGATCCACGTTTTGAATGAATCAGTTTAGCAATAAAAGCAGCCTAAAGACACACAGCAATCAGAGAGATTTGGAGGTTTCCCTCCCCATGTGGACTTCTTCTCTTCTGCCCCAGACATGTTGCCAATTGTTGTTTTTCTTTCATTTTCATTTGGCGTTAAGTGAGTAATCTTCGGTGTTAATTGAACTGAAAATGTTGGATTGTTTCTGCCAATTATGTGCTTTGGTATAACTCTTTACTGACAGTTCAGTTGGCTAATTCTTTTCTGTTATTTGAGTTATTTGGAAACCTGTAGGGAGGTGGGTGCGTGCCATTTTTCTTTGTAATTCATTGTTTTCTTCTGTTTTTCTGAGTGAGACAGGGAGACAGGGAAGCATTGCTGTTTTTCTTTTCATTTTCTTTTTGTTATAGGTAATTTAGAAGATTAAAATTTATTTAGAACCTTTTTGTTTATTATTTTGGCCTTGCTCCCTCCTGAAGCTTTTGTTTCCTATTTCTTTTCTGTTTAATAAATTACGCTTCAGTTTGATCTTTGGTTAGTTGTGTTTCTTTCTAGAGCTGGAGATGAGAAGTTCCCCATGGTCTTTCTCATTTTCATTACATTTTCCCTTAGACTTAAAAAGGGGAAATTGTAACATGAATGATTCAATGACTGAATTAATCAGCTATTTGAACTAATCAACTGAATGAATGATTCAATGACTCACTCAGTCAAACGCACATACTTCACTTGTTTTGAACAATCTTTCGCTATGAGTTACAACCCATGTAAACATCTTTGTGTTATTTTATGCTAGAGTTGTACAGATGAGGGTACTTTCTAACCTCTTCGCACAATCTCTCGTCTGTGTAGGCCTCTATAGTCGCTGTAGCTTGCATGCGTTCAGTTCTGTTCTGTTTATGTAGATTTTCTTATGGATTAACTAAAAAAATTAAATTATATGCACTTGTGCGACATGCGCGTTCAAAGTACGCGTGGTTACTAAAATATGGCGGTGCACGTACTCTTCTGATGACGAAATTCACATTATGTGCACTGTACGCTGACCCGTGCATACATGTGCAATGCATACTTTGGGCTTAAAATAGTGATTTACAGTTTCATATTTAAAACAATGTTTCATTTAAAAAAAATAAAAAAAGATTTCAATTTAAAAATGATTTTGTAGCATTATTTATGCAATTGTAAATACAGAGTAAATTAATTCAGGGCACTTCTGAGCTGCATTAAACAGTCTGTGAAAATACTAAATGCCACTTTAGATGCAGCTTCTGTGCCACTTCTGAACTGCAAAGTTACTGAGATACTGATTTAATTTGACTGGTTACAGCCCTGAAGTGTTTTATTGTTCTGATTGAATGTATTGATTAAATGCAAGAATTTAAAGTTCCCCTGTAGTCAATAATTTTGTCCCTTAAAACTCATCTTTAATCACCAAAATTGCATATTTAAATGTTTTTTTTTAGCCCCGCCTCCACTCATGATACATATATCTAACAAAGGTGGAATAAATTGCCATTACAAGGGTAAAAATCCTCTGGAAATCAACTGAAGGGGGCAAATATTGCCTTTTAGTGGATAACTCAGTTTCCGTCACTGCTGTGAACTGACAATCATACAGAATATGAAGAATAGGAAACGCCAGTCCGTGTACCAGCACAAAAGCCCAGAAAATAGACAAAATCCCAGAAATAAGAATCCCAGAGATAAGGTTTTCTGAGTGGTTTATAGTCTGGTTTTATGTGGTTGCGAGGCTGTTCTGGTTGGTTTCTTTCAGGCATGATTCAAGGAATCATTCAAGGAATCAAGCGTGAGATACGTTTATTGTATGGCGTGATGCTATTGCATGCCAACACAAGCATGCATTTAGACCCTCACACACACACACACACACACACACACACACAGAGCAGAGGATATTATGACAGCCCTGGTAAATAAGCCGAAGCCGATCACGACAGAATACATCAATCACTCCTCTGTTTTATTCCATTATGTAAAGTCCTCCCACTCCGAGGGGACAGTTCAAAGTCAAGTAGACCTCTGACAAAACTTTCACAACAAACTCGCCGCCCTCCGACAGCATGATTCACTGTCACCGTCAGGAGCGTCAGCGGCGTTATTTGAGCAGCTGAACGGTAGATGCTCTACATACGATCAGGTCCTTCACAGCGGCGCTCGTTTCCAGAGCGGGTTAATGTGAAATAAAGAAAGTTCTGTCATCGACTATCTGCAGCACTTTCTACCTGTTGCTTCCTGATGTGAAATCAATAATGTCTGTAATGACTTTAACATCGATTCTCTTTCCCGTTTTCAGGTTTGCAGGTCATTTTCCCCGAGTACCTGCAGGAGAAGTTTGTCCAGTCGGCTCTCAGCTACATCATGTGTAACGGGGAGGGTGAATACATCTGCCAGAACAGCCAGTGCATCTGTCAGTGTGCTGACGAGTTCCCACAATGCAACTGTCCCACGACTGACCTCCAGATCATGGAGAACACGCTCATCGGCATGGCGGAGACTTGGGAAGCGTCTTACAACGACTTCGAGAACTCAGGTAACACACTTCAGCCAGAAGCGAAAGAGTTTCGCCATTGCGACGTCTCAATTTTCGGCGGAAATGTCCTTTCAAAACCCTAAATTGAGTCTGCTCAGAACGCCAACACAATGATCTGACAGCATTAGCTGGCAAGTTAGCTTGTCAGGACTGTCAGCAAGTCTGGGCTGGAGCCAATTTTACCATCCATTGTCAAATATGACAGTTTCACCACGCTACACATCATGACTAATAAGTAGACGCGGCGACAGCCAGCATCGAGTCAGGTGTTGTAATCCCATTCGCGGATCGATTCCCACACCGCACACTTCCTCGGCTGCACTAATTGGGCTAAGTGACGTTTGAAGTCATCTGCATTGATTTAGCTTGAATTAAACAGAAGACGCCTGTTTGCTCATTCAATAGAGGAGCAGCTCTCGGCATGTATTCAGCGCTCATTATACGGCATTATACTTGCCTTTTCACTCATTTTCTAATGCACGTTGCTGAGAGAACAACCTTTTGTTATTTTCATCCAGTCAACAAACCAGAAAATGTAAATAAGTTAACTCAATGTCCACAAATAATGCACCTATTATCCACTAAAAATGTAGGTAAATATGCATTAAAATGTTCACCTAATGTTTAATTGTCTCTCCCATATTAAAATGTATTCATGCACAAGTATATAACTCTGTATATTAATGTTGATTATTTTAATGGATTTTCAATGTATGCGTCATAGAGTATGCAAATTTATTAATATACTATTATATGCATGCTATTATAGCACAGGCTTTTAATGCAAAAGTTTATACAATGTGCAAGTGGGTCCATTCAAGCTATGAAAACACTAGTTTGTGTGGAATAAATTGCATTTAACTAATTCATTTCTGTTCAAAAGTTTGGGGTTGGCAAGTCTTTTTAATGTTTTTTAAAGAAGTTTCTTCTGTTTGCCAAATATCAAAAATATAGTAAAAATTTTGAAATATTTTTATAATATATAAAACAGCTGTTTTCTATGTGAATATATAGTAAAATGTAATTTTTATCCAGTGATCAAAGCTGAATTTTCAGCATCATTACTCCAGTCTTCAGTGTCACATGATCCTTCAGAAATCATTCTAATATGATGATTTGCTGCTCAAGAACCATTTATGATTATTATCAATGATGAAAACATTGCTTCATATTTTTTTGTGGAAACGTGATTCTTTTATGAATAGAAAGTTCAAAGCTTGAAATGGAAATATTCCGAAACATTATAAAAATCTGTAACTTTTAATCATCCTTGCAGAATAAAATAATTCATTTCTTTAAAAAAAAAAGTTATATGACCTTAAACTTTCAAATGGTAATCAAATAAACATAAAAAAGAAAAGAAAATTAATGCAAGTGAGTAACAAACGGCTGCATATTTAACCAACACAATGTACTGATTCTAGTCTCTTCAAGGTAGACTTTAGGTAAGAAAGTGTAAGCTTTAAATATAATTGATCAGTTTGTTATATGCTGAGTCTGTTGTCAATTTCTGTGAGCCAGCTTGTGCCGAAACTCTGCATAAGACTTGCATGCTAACTTCTCTCTTTGAGCCAATCTGCAATAAACCAAGCATGAATAATTCAGCGCCCCACAATGCTTTCTCTGGGAGAAGAGGAGCTTCTTGCGGTTTATTGTAACAGTCAATTTCACCCCGCTGCCTGGACTCAAATCGCACGCCACGGGCGAAAGCGTTGCTCCATTCCCGCTCCCAAAAGATGGATTCATAGAAAGGCTGTGCAGGTTTATGAATGAATGTTATATTTCTACCAACTGTTTCTCTGATATTAGAGATGCACTGCTGCAAACTTAATTGCATGACAATATGTGCCTGTATCTATAATTTTATACAAAGGAAAGAAAGAAAAAATTAAAAACACACACACACACACACACACACAATGATTCGCCACTAGGTATGCGGTGATCTCTGTGATCCCATGAATCAGTGTCTGTATGGCTTTTACCTGATCTTGGATCACTTTTATTAATTTATAGGCATTTTAATGACATATTTGTATAATAAAAAGGAAGAGTTGTAGTTAACAGTCTTGTATTGGTCTGATTACCCACACCGTTAACCCAAATAAGTTGGCAAAACTCAAAAAAAAAACAAAAAAAAAAAAGAGGTAATCAGTGACATAATTTTTTTTAAAAGTAAGCAGAACTGGCAGATTTCAATTTTATACATTTTAATTAAGTAAGTTAATTCATACATTTAACTTAAAATGATCATGTAATCTCAACTTAAATATTTTTAGAAGAGCAATTCAGATTACTTAAAATGTGTCAGTTTTGTGAACTCAAAAGAAAAAAGGTCTAAATACTCATAAAAGTTAATTTGATTGAACTTATTTGTTTAATTTAAGTTTACCCTACTCAAACCAAATAAATATTTTAAGCGTTAGGGTTTACAGCACAAGCTCTCCATAAAAACAAAACAAAACAAGCCTTAAAATTTAATAAAGTAACACGCATTATTACAGACAATTCATATTTAATGGTATTTGTTTATTGCATTTAATAGATTATACTTTCAATAAAACATTTGCAGTTGGTTTGTATAAGGTGTTTTTATGCATGTTTGGGCTGACTTTTCACTGCATTTACACCATTTTGACCAGCGTGTGGCATTTGCTTTAAAACAGCTGCTTCAATTGATTCAGTTGCTGTGCTCAAAACTGTACAAATTCTTACTGCCCCTATATGTTTAGTTTAATTTACAAGTATTATACGGTATGTGTGCATTGATTTCTATGCATTTTTAGTCTATATATGTTTATAATCATTTCTGGCTATAACATTAAAGGCAGATTGTGACGTATCTTAATGGCACTGCTACAGTACCTGTCTGATCCGCAAGGAGTAAATTACAATCTTCAAGAAACACAATCTCAGGCTTCATTAGTCCTCTAAATGGAGTAATGCGCAGTATGCGAGACATGAGGAGCTCAAAAGGTCTGTCCATGCATCGATAACACTGTAACTGCATACAGTTAAAACCAAAAAATGATGGTTGTAAAATCACTGGTCCCTGGTCCCTAGATAGTGACCTTCAGTACGTTTATGTACCTTTAATTCTAGTTTAACCCTGTTTTGACATTTTTAGCTGTGAAAAGACATCATCTGATGAAGATTATTAATATAACATTGCAGAATGTTTGTAGAAATGTTCTGTGAATGTACTGAGCGTTGTCCTGGGTGGATCGCATTTAATGCCACGCACACGCCGACAGACATTTTTCACCTCGCTGATCAAATATTTCTGAACAAAAAACATAAAGCAGAAATAGGTTACTCCCCAAGGTGATTGCTCAATATCCACCTTATGAGCACGCTATCTTATATATTATTAACGGGTAATAAAAGGTCCAAATAAAACCAGACACTGCGATATATTTATATAGAGCAGAGGACACTCAAATTGAGTCTGTGAACCTCAAGGTCGTCGCAATATTCCTCTGGACCGGCCAGAGGAGAAAACGCTCAAGCGCCGAATGGTGCATGAACAGATGAATCCCCTGAAATGTCAAGCTTATCAATTAGGGAAGTGATAATTGTTTGAATGTGTTAATAAACTCCTACTTTAATACCAATGAGTTCTTAAATTATCATCACCCAACCCATCGTTTTGAGGTGTGACTGAATATGATCGTCTCCTGGCTCGGAGCGTGAGCTGTCAGCCGTCTGGATAATTCCCGTCATAATAGGGTAGAAAATGAGGAAGTCTCTGGGATTTTTTTTTTCTTCTTTTTTTTTTTTTTTTTGTGTGAAATTGCTATGCATTAGTTGAGAGATATACAAACTCCAAAATACCCAGAGACACCTGAAATGGCCTGTGAAGATGTCCTGGGTAACACAAAAACTACCCAAACACTGGGTTGTTGCGTCTGACCCAGGATGTGGGTAACACAAAAACTACCCAAACACTGGGTTGTTACGTCTGACCCAGGATCCGGGTAACACAAAAACTACCCAAACACTGGGTTGTTACGTCTGACCCAGGATCTGGGTAACACAAAAACTACCCAAACACTGGGTTGTTACGTCTGACCCAGGATCTGGGTAACACAAAAACTACCCAAACACTGGGTTGTTACGTCTGACCCAGGATCTGGGTAACACAAAAACTACCCAAACACTGGGTTGTTACGTCTGACCCAGGATCTGGGTAACACAAAAACTACCCAAACACTGGGTTGTTACGTCTGACCCAGGATCTGGGTAACACAAAAACTACCCAAACACTGGGTTGTTACGTCTGACCCAGGATCTGGGTAACACAAAAACTACCCAAACACTGGGTTGTTACGTCTGACCCAGGATCTGGGTAACACAAAAACTACCCAAACACTGGGTTGTTACGTCTGACCCAGGATCTGGGTAACACAAAAACTACCCAAACACTGGGTTGTTACGTCTGACCCAGGATCTGGGTAACACAAAAACTACCCAAACACTGGGTTGTTACGTCTGACCCAGGATCTGGGTAACACAAAAACTACCCAAACACTGGGTTGTTACGTCTGACCCAGGATCTGGGTAACACAAAAACTACCCAAACACTGGGTTGTTACGTCTGACCCAGGATCTGGGTAACACAAAAACTACCCAAACACTGGGTTGTTACGTCTGACCCAGGATCTGGGTAACACAAAAACTACCCAAACACTGGGTTGTTACGTCTGACCCAGGATCTGGGTAACACAAAAACTACCCAAACACTGGGTTGTTACGTCTGACCCAGGATCTGGGTAACACAAAAACTACCCAAACACTGGGTTGTTACGTCTGACCCAGGATCTGGGTAACACAAAAACTACCCAAACACTGGGTTGTTACGTCTGACCCAGGATCTGGGTAACACAAAAACTACCCAAACACTGGGTTGTTACGTCTGACCCAGGATCTGGGTAACACAAAAACTACCCAAACACTGGGTTGTTACGTCTGACCCAGGATCTGGGTAACACAAAAACTACCCAAACACTGGGTTGTTACGTCTGACCCAGGATGTGGGTAACACAAAAACTACCCAAACACTGGGTAGTTACGTCTGACCCAGGATCTGGGTAACACAAAAACTACCAAAACACTGGGTTGTTACGTCTGACCCAGGATGTGTGTAACACAAAAACTACCAAAACACTGGGTTGTCACGTCTGACCCAGGATCAGGGTAACCCAAAAACTACAGAAACACTGGAAAAATAACCCCCCAAAAATGACCCAAAAGGCTCAACCCAAGACTTGGGTAGAAAAAATAAGATTTTTTAGAGAATATACAGTAAGAAATCAATGCTGCAGTATATAAAATATATAAATAAGCAATAATTAGAAATACAAAGATGTCACTTTTCTTTTATGCAAACTCTCACACCAGGTCAGCGGATAGAGACTTAAATGTCTAGAGACGATCCACAATGAGATAAATTGAAATATATCCAGTCTATCGATATAAGTCCTGGGGCCAGTTGCATAAACTTAGTCACTATATTAACACTGTCTTAATAACTATTTTTACCAACTTGCAGTTAAAAAAGGGGTAATCAATATTATTTTTCAAATTCAAATTACACCAATCTACCTTTTTATGTAACAGACTTTCAAAAATTAGGACCACTCTTCAAGAAAACTTTAGTGTCTGAACTTTTAAGACTAGTCTAAGTGGTTTATGCAACCGGCCCCTGCTGCTTTCCTTTCTCCTGTTTACTATAGAACACATGCTCAGTCTAGCTTCTTTGTGCATTAGAGCTTAAGAAGCAATATTTTTTCTGTCTCCACCTATTCAAGTAGATGGAGCTGTATTTGCATGAATAGAAATAGCAGTTATGAATATGGATATTTAGGGTTTAGCACAGACATGTATATGGATGTGGGGCCGTCCTTTTGATGAAATAATAGAATATGATACACTAAAAAACAAGCTAAAATACATTTTGAAATATTATATCAGAAAGCTGTCAGTGTTATGCAGTCAATATTTCAATATTATTGTTGCTCAAACTAACAAGGTGCGTATGTATCACTTTATGAATTTTAAAAAGTCAGATACATACAGGAGAAGGATATGAGCGATCGAACAAATGCTGCACAGGAACAATTGTTAAAATGTTTCAACGTGCACATTGGACACATTGAGTCAGTGTTGGAGTTTTGGAAGACAGAAGACTCTTACGATAAGTGTTTTCCAAAAATAATGAATAATTGCTTTGATTCACCAAGGTTTGTAAGCTCAGTCTTAATTAAAGAGTTTTGGAAAAGCAGCAAATGTCTTAATTCACAGTGTCTCTGAAATATTCTGTGCGTATTACTTCTGAATGGCCAAAATCAACCCACAACTTTCTCTGGAATAGTCAGAATGCTGCTATAAAATTCACACAAATGTCTTTGTTGCAGAATAAGCTACAGTATATACCAGGCTTTATGGCATTAGTCTTGTTTGTAGGTTAATGTCTGAAGTATAGAGCAGAACTGCATGATTTTATTAGTGGCAAAAAAGAATATTAAAACTTCAGTTTAAGGGGTTTACAAAAAAAAATGATTTAGGGTTTAAGCGCTGAAATGTATATGCACCCATTTAAAAAGTATAATTCCGTTCCCTCTTGCTCTTGACACATAATTTTCATCCAGTAACACACCAATAAACACATCCGCTCTATAGACAGTCACGTGCCACTGCGTCGGGGCCTGAGGCGGTTTCTGGATTCAGACGCCACACTGTCATTTTAATAGCATATCAAACACATGAAAGGAAACAAGCAGGTGGAGTTGTTAAACACCATTAGTGCATGTTTAGGCCAATAATATTGACAGTCCTTATATGACCATGCTGCAAATATTTAAATGGACCATCAACCAACCTTGACTGCCCTCTGACCGACACTTCCCTTGTATGTACCGCAGGCTACAGGCACATTCATAGTTACAGCAAGTCTGATTCCCGTATGACAGCACAAATCTGTTGTTAAAAGCAGGGGTGTCCAGTCCTAACTCAGCTGAAATTGACTGGTCGTGATTCAGTGTTTCCCAGAGGATTTTGTGGGTCCCTCTAGGGCAAAATTTTTTTTACATTTTAAAGTTAAATGCTTTTTAAAGTTTAAATCTGGTGCACTTTGAGAGTTCAGAATTAAGAGCTCCATGTTCAGTCCCCTTGTAGTGAAAATCAAGTTTTTAATGTTGTTTATATGTCTATGTGGTGTTTTTAATATGCATTAAGGCAAACCATGTGCAAATGCATAAGTCAACACCATTGCTAGGGTTTTCTCTTTAAAACTGCAGTGATCTAAAGACAGAAACACAGTTTGAAATCACTGGCGTTTCTGATGTCACTTGTAACCAATCACGTCATCATGTGGGCGGGCTTTAGCAATATGGCTATTTCCTGTAGCTCAGTGGTTAGAGCATGGCACTAGCAATGCCAAGGTCATGGGTTCGATCCCAGGGATTGCACATACTCAGATACAAAATGTATAGTATAATGCAATGTAAGTCGCTTTGGATAAAAGCGTCTGCCAAATGCATAAATGTAAATCATTAACTATGAGCGCTCTGAAGCAGGGGAGTCTCGAGAGAAGCCAGGTTATTGCGATATATTTTTCTGTTGATGTGAAAAATTGTGTAGATTTTGCAATATGGCGGGTGTATGATGTATTTTACGATGTTATGATAAACTATATGCCTTGTTCAAAAGATGTTCAAAGCATTTCTAAGGATACTGATTGTTAGTCTGACTCGCGAACAGGAACATTGTTTGTGTAACATTAGCAACACATTATTAGCTGTTTGATAACATAGTCAAGCAAAAGGCTAATCATATTAATCACCGTTATGTATCCGATGTTGTAAAGAGTGATACCTTTGTGCAGCGTTTACCTCAGTAAGTTGACCGAGTGGATCTCTGAGCTGGCGTGAGGGAGTGGACTAATTGGCATACTCATAGATCCATGTATACTAAATGAGGCAAGGGTGTAGAGTTACATTCAAGCTATTTTAAGGCATGAAGACATTTTTCAAAGGAAAAAAAAATGTTTAAATATGTAATTTTGGTGAGTTTTAAGGGATACAATTATTACAGTGGGACTTTAAAACGTTTTTGCATTGACTTGTACCTGGCCTTTTAAAAGTGGACTCAAACATTTTTATTGTGAAATGTCTCAATTTACATTTATTATAATTATTCATGAGACAGTAATATATTACTATTGTAATACAAATGCATTGTAAAATAAATGTAAATTAAAATGAAAATTTAAATGTCTAAAGAGTTAAACTGTCAATCTCATATTTTGGCAAAAAAACGGCAGTTTCTGTGAAAACGTTCACAAACACGTCTTGTTGCAAATCAAATAATCATCTGTTCGCAAAAAATGTTGGAAATTATGCAAATGTTAAAATAAAGCATTACAGATGCACATTGTGTTCATAAATGCATGTTAAACTTTAAAAGATGGAGTTCACTTCAGTGTGAACCGAGTCGATCTGAGATGCTGAAAATACCGGATCACACTCTGAAACTTGCAGTGCTTATTTCATTAAAAAGACCTTTTGCGGTTTGAGATATCGATTTTAGTTCATTTGACTGAAGCTTTTCCAAAACAATGATGCAAAACATATTTTGGTATTTTGAGAAGTCTAATTAGGAAACTGTGGCAGATCATCACAGTCTATCTAATTAATGGGAAACCTGTGCTTCATCAGGGCACGTTGTTCAAAAATTAAACCAAACCAGTCTTCATGATCTTTAATATGATGTAATAACTTGCTCAGCCTCTGAAACTTTCATTTTTAACGGCCGTTACCCGGGCCACACAGGATAGTGGTAACTAGCTTAACTAGTCAACGGCTGTTTAGTCATTGTTTTGTACTACTGCTGTAGGTAAGGCAGCCTTTCTAAACTATTAACTCATTGAATATCCTATTTCACTTGGAAATTCAACACATTATGCAAGTAGCTTTTCATGTTGACTTTATAAGATACTAAAAGAGGACATGGGAATGGAAATCGTTCAGAATTCTGAAGGCCCTCTGCGTAATAGTATTGACAGTGTTTGTGGTTAAAATCAATCCTTGTCCGTAAAAGTCAATACTTTTCTCCATCACTCTTAACAGGTTTCACCCACAAATGATTCCAAGTATCAATATGTGGTTCATGTGGATATGTTTTTGCCCTCCATTATATGAACACCTGTCTCTCTGTCCTTCTCTCCTAGATGAGTTTAAGTCTTTTCTGAAGCGGCTGCCAGCGACGCATTTCCTCCCCGTGAGCAGCGTGCACCTGCTGTGGGGCAGCGACTGGGACCTTCAGAACCGCTATCGGCTCTTGCAGAGTTCTCTGGAGGCCCAGAGACTGAAGATCCAGCGCACGGCCCGCAAACTCTTCGGCCTGAGCATCCGCTGCCACCACAACCCCAACCACCAGATGCCCAGAGAGAGGTGAGAGGCTGATATTCCCTTACAGATGAAAATAGGATCATATTCCAACAACTGCTCACGTTAGATCTCAACAGTAGCTTTCCACTGTGTCAGCAAGCATTTCCCCATTCATTTTCTCCACAGGGATTTCAGCAGATTAATGAACTAAACCAACCAGCTCCCTGATGAATCACAAAATTACAACAGTTTATTCCAAGCGAAAAAGTATGTAGCGTCTGGATCAATCAGCCACACAATTATTCATTGTATTTAATGAATTACCCATAAACTCACTCCCACTATCAAAGTTCTGTGAACCCATCCCCCTAAAACTGCAACCAACATCCCAAATGTAGCTAACACGCTGACAGAACTAGGTGTCCTGTTACAGATACAGGGTACTTATATGATCAGAAAGAATGTTAGNAGAAAACAAAAACGAACAAAGGTACATGGCCATGTACTTAAAGTTACATCCCAGCTAACAAAAAAATATATATTCTATGAACAGTGTGCTATTTAAATTTTATTTCTGAATGTTCTCTGAACTTTAAAATGTTTTATTTTTAAAAACTTTTATTTCTTGGTTATATGAATGTTAAAAGGGTCTATATGTAAGAATTTTCAAGCATTAATTGCTTTATTTTATTTTCCAATATGTGAACAGCTTGTAACCAAACTGGCCACTAGAGACAAGCTCCAAAAGAAAGTCAATCCCTTATATCCCCATGTTAAAATGCCCAACTTTACAGCAGATATATATATACACACTCACCTAAAGGATTATTAGGAACACCATAATAATACTGTGTTTGACCCCCTTTCGCCTTCAGAACTGCCTTAATTCTACGTGGCATTGATTCAACAAGGTGCTGAAAGCATTCTTTAGAAATGTTGGCCCATATTGATAGGATAGCATCTTGCAGTTGATGGAGATTTGTGGGATGCACATCCAGGGCACGAAGCTCCCGTTCCACCACATCCCAAAGATGCTCTATTGGGTTGAGATCTGGTGACTGTGGGGGCCATTTTAGTACAGTGAACTCATTGTCATGTTCAAGAAACCAATTTGAAGTGATTCGAGCTTTGTGACATGGTGCATTATCCTGCTGGAAGTAGCCATCAGAGGATGGGTACATGGTGGTCATAAAGGGATGGACATGGTCAGAAACAATGCTCAGGTAGGCCGTGGCATTTAAACGATGCCCAATTGGCACTAAGGGGCCTAAAGTGTGCCAAGAAAACATCCCCCACACCATTACACCACCACCACCAGCCTGCCCAGTGGTAACAAGGCATGATGGATCCATGTTCTCATTCTGTTTACGCCAAATTCTGACTCTACCATCTGAATGTCTCAACAGAAATCGAGACTCATCAGACCAGGCAACATTTTTCCAGTCTTCAACTGTCCAATTTTGGTGAGCTCGTGCAAATTGTAGCAATTTTTTCCTATTTGTAGTGGAGATGAGTGGTACCCGGTGGGGTCTTCTGCTGTTGTAGCCCATCCGCCTCAAGGTTGTGCGTGTTGTGGCTTCACAAATGCTTTGCTGCATACCTCGGTTGTAACGAGTGGTTATTTCAGTCAAAGTTGCTCTTCTATCAGCTTGAATCAGTCGGCCCATTCTCCTCTGACCTCTAGCATCAACAAGGCATTTTCACCCACAGGACTGCCGCATACTGGATGTTTTTCTCTTTTCACACCATTCTTTGTAAACCCTAGAAATGGTTGTGCGTGAAAATCCCAGTAACTGAGCAGATTGTGAAATACTCAGACCGGCCCGTCTGGCACCAACAACCATGCCACGCTCAAAATTGCTTAAATCACCTTTCTTTCCCATTCTGACATTCAGTTTGGAGTTCAGGAGATTGTCTTGACCAGAACCACACCCCTAAATGCATTGAAGCAACTGCCATGTGATTGGTTGATTAGATAATTGCATTAATGAGAAATTGAACAGGTGTTCCTAATAATCCTTTAGGTGAGTGTATATGTGTTTACAGCCTGGTACAAACAGTGGTTTTGGTCTATACAGCTAATTTTGCCCTTCATGACAACTGTGAGGGGGTGAATTTTGTTTTATAACTCATCAGTTTAAATTATTTTAAGCCTTAAAGTTCAGTGTAATTAAGGGCATGGTCACTTGACTGACAGGTGGATTGGCGCTGCTGTCACTACTAGCCGTTTGTCTGCTGTCTTTCAGCCGTCTCGTCACTTCAGCTAATTCCAGCCACTGAACTTGGCATCGTTGTTGGATTGTCTTGGCATTGGCTAAAAATCCGTCAGATTTACTACAATGACAACGGCTGGAGAATATGCCTCTCAAGACACCATAAAATCTGACAGCACTGCTTGAATATTATAACTAAAACTGCTGCACCATTTTCAAAAATATACTTTGGACATGTGCTAATTTGTTTGTGAGAATCTAATGTATATGAACTTAAACGCTGCTTAGATTGCATAATTTTTTAAAGAACGATGATGGAGAGCAGATCGTTCACAAGAAATATGACGCAAACAATGGACAATTTATCAATATTTCATGGATTTAACGCTTTTGTGGACAAAAAGTGCTGTTGGATGTTTTTCAATGGATGCTTATCATTTACATTTTTACCCAAGATTCATCTCGCAATCACTATTTCATTATAAATGTATGAAGTCTCGTTTTGATTTTGTGTGTTGTCATTTGCACACCTGGCACAAATTACAATATTACTGTTGCTGGATATCGGATATTGCCTATATCGTAAAACAGGCCGGCTCCGCCCACTTTGGGTTTCAAAAAATTATCTTCAGAAACCTACAGGTGACGTCATGGACACTACGTCCATGTTTTATACAGCATATGGTTTACACGTGTTCCCGAGAGCCCTTTCTTCTGTTCAGTGACACATGAAATGAATGCTTATACAGTGTTCAGGAGAATGCCGAAAGAGCCATTCTGTGCTGTAATGTCAATGTGTCGTGCAAAGAAAAGGGATTCATTCAAACTATAGTCAGATCTATATAATCTATAGTCTTAAATATCCATCTAATCGCTGCTGTGAGTAGTGTGGATGGCATCTGGATGTTCGTTAACAGTATATCGCTGCAAAAGTATTTCCAACTTCGTTTTACTTCTAAGCACGAAAAAGAACTTCACCAAGGCCTTGAATCACGTTCAGTCTCTTTACGTGTGCACGATAACAAGGGTTTCTGAATTCTACATAAAGCCCTTTTAAGGGAACATTCCATTTTATCATTCTTCAAACATTATGGAAATGTTACTTTTGATGTTCTCTGAACATTCTGAAACTAGTAGTAACATTTGAAAAACATCCAACTAAAAATGTCCATGATTGATGTATAAATAATGTTTTTTGTTCTAACATTTTAAAGAACGTTATTAAAGGCCAGATAACATTGAACAAACGTTCTATTGATGTTACAGGAAGAACGTTTGTTCAAGAACCTTTCCAGAACGTTCTGAGAATGTTCGCTGTGGTACGCTTGATATTGATAAATAAAAGTGCAATCTTTCTGACTGTACTGAAATTACAGAGTGCAGTGTCAAAAGAATTGCCTGAAATATAGGCAAATAAAGTCATCTGTCCATTAACTTGACTTATAATATGCACACTCGGGAAATGCACATAAATCAAACTCTAAAATAAACTACAACAATTGTTTATATGGCTAAGCAGTGCGAGAGCATCAACTGTCACTAATGTGGAAGTTGCTCACCCACGCTCCAATGGCGGCTTTGACAAGGTCTGAGCTGAAGCGTTATCAAAGCCGAGCAGAGCGTAGTCAGAGCTCTGTAGGGCTCACATCAAGGGCGTTTGATGGCAATAGCACAGAGAGAGAGAGAAAGAGAGAGAGGAATACAGAATGGAATTGACTATTTTAAGTCCAGGTAAGTTGTTATCGGTTCAGCGTAGTGTGCCAAAAGAAAAATTCCCTGTGATTTTCGGGGCTAATTCGTTAAACACTGGACTTCAAAGTAGAGAGTTGTTCTGCTGAGGGTGAGAGAGTCTATTTCTGTTTATGTGCGAGACTATATTCATACTTCAAAGTCACAGCAGCTAGTTTAGCTAACTGATAACAGTGCACCAAATTAGCATCCTATTTGAATAAACTAAGCAGCAGGGGTAACAATTCGTCACGGTAAACAATCTCTGGGGGAAAGCATGGAGTTTGAATGCAGCCCCCATGGTTATACACCTCGTCTTGAATTAACACTTTGGATAGAAACGTGCGCGTGCAATTCCGTTGAACCTGCTTAATGCTTGCATTACTGTGGCAGTAACCAATCTTAGTACTCAAATATCCTTGAAAATGTATGAATTTGATGCGAGACTCTGCCAACACGCTCTTCTGATTGGCTGTGATTTTTGATTGATTGATGTCGTGTCTAGTCGTCCTGATGGTTTGGACAGACAGTTAGTAATCATTGTTACTAATCCTTTGTTTCGAATCAGTATCAAATTCTCAAAATGACATAATTCCAGCAAATGAGGCTTTGTTACATCATTCTGTTTCAAACATTGGGTGGAAACATTTAAAAACTCAGAGGGTTCGCCGCTCGATGGTGTTGATCTAGTGAACCAATGAATGAGTGTCTAATGGTTTTAACTGATCTTGGGTCAGTTTTATTTTCAATGAATTTAATGAATTTTAATACTTATGCATGCATAATGAAAAAGGAAAATGATAGTTAATTGCTTCTATTGACCTAGTTTGTCAGGCCTGCCTAATAACACACAAAACATGGACTGCAAATTATTAAAACACATATTATAGAACCTTCATATTTAATGGTATTTAACTATTTCTAGATTACAATTATTACATTACACTTGCATGAAAACATTTGCTATTGGTTCATTATACATGTTCGGGCTTCATCTGACAGAGAAAACTGATCATAGAAGAATAATTTTACGCCAATGTTTATGTATAGCTCCCCTAGTAATGATGAGAATGCAAGACATACTTTGCATTGCAAATTGCCTTTTTGAATAGAAATCATAAAATCGACAGAACCATTTGTGTTCATTAAGTCCTGCCCTGCATTTTCTTTGCTGAAGATCTTGTTTCACTCATTAAAGAAGAGTTTCTGAACCATTTTTCATTGTGTTGCAAGTATACTGTAACTTGTTAAGCATGTCAAAAGTTTGCATCTGTAACCATATAGGCTGAAAAGTTGTTGGGATGGTTGTTACTGTTATTGCTGCCAACCGTTGTTTTCCTGAAAGACATCCCACACAACTATATGACAACCCAAGAAACATAAGCATTCAAAATGTGAAACCTATGATTGAATACAGTCAGCTGATGCACTACAGATATCAAGAGCGATTTGAATGCACATAACAGCTGTAACTACAATGTATTACTTATATTAATCGTAATATACAACTCATCCACCAAGAAGCATAATTCATTAGTAGTGTGCAGTGTCACTGGATCTTGTTGGATTGATATAGAATACAGCGTTCCAGCGTTCATCCAATTATATTTATTTTAAGCTCATTCTAAGTATCTGAGCTCAGATCAGCCCTACATAATGGCATATAGCCGAGATGATGTTGTGCTGTCGGTGCTGTCACTCAGGATGTCGATTCTGTCTCCGCTGACCTGCTCTTTGGCCTGCAGGCTGTGATGAAGAAAGATGGCTGCTCGCTTGAGGAAGAGTTTCCTGCTGACACTGAGCGGCTTCCCGTTGCTCATTATTAGCAGCAAACTGCCTCCATCCACCCCATAGACTCCAGAGATAGAAGTTAACTAACTCCATTCTGCAGACACGCTGCTTCCAGTTTGATGGCTCACCAATTATCTAGAGGAAGAAAACTTCATTTGGTTCCAAACTTCGGTTACTTGTGATTACTGCCAAGTTTTCCTGGGAAGTTCCTACTTACAAGTTCCAAAGTCAGAATGATGATACTTAATGTGGATTTAAGTGACTTTCTTTTTTTAAACTTCTTTTAAATCAAACCCTCTTTTGGTGTTAAATTACTGGCAGGATTTACCGAAGACACGCTGTGAGAAATTAGCGCTGAAAAGGCGTGGACACAGTTATTTTTGCGGCTAAACTTATTGCATTTGCATTTGTAGGAGTTTCCCTTTCAGATGCTAAATTTATGGGAGGAGACAACGCTATCTCATGACCAATTCATGCGTATTTTACAAAGTGGCCAACTCGTACAAATTCATAAAAAAAAATTTCGAAACCCCAGTGACGGCTAGGTTTAGTGGCAGGGTTAGGGGTAGGTCATTCGGCATTTGACAACTCGTAAAATACGTACGAATTGCTGTGAGATTGGATTGGAGGAGAGTATTTAAATGAATCATGCAAGGTGATTTAATAAGATTTGTGGTAGTCAATTTACTGTTAATTGCATCATTATTTACCGCCCAAAAAAAAGCATGAAGCTGAATAGCTCAAAGACAGAAGCCATCCTCATTGGTTCCCCTCATCATCTTCCATAACCTGTATTACATTTTCTGGCCAGGACATTCCCCTATCACCATTAGTCACCAAACTTGGTGTCAGGTTTGAGCCTCATTTAACCTTTGAGGCCCACATTAAACATCTCTGCAAAACATATTTTCACCACTTCAGGAATATAGCCAGACTCCGTCCCACACTCACCCTACATGATGCTGAGAAGCTCGTTCACACCTTTGTCTCCTCCAGACTGGACTATTGTAACGCTCTTCTCATCGGGATCTCTAGCAAGAGCATCCAGAAACTCCAGCACATACAGAACAGTGCCGCTAGGATCCTGATGAGAGTGCGTAAATATGAACACATGGCTTCCCGTCAAGTATAAAGTCTCCCTCCTCACACATCAGTGCATCCTAGGCAATGCCCCCATTTACCTAAAATAACTCCTTACGCCACAGATCTCAGCACGTTCTCTCCGCTCCACAAACATTCATCGGATCCATCCCCCTAGGACTAAGAGCCGCACCATTAGGGACAGAGCCTTCTGTGCCGCGGCCCCTCACCTCTGGATTGCCCTCCCTGAACATCTGAGGGCTCCACAAACGACTGATGGTTTTAAAAAAGTTTTTCAATTTTTAAAACTCTTTTAGTGTTTAAATTTTGTGTGTTAGTTTTAGTTGGCAGCTGATTTTAAACTTAATTTCTAAATTGCTTTAACTGCTTTATTTTATTTTGCCTCTATTGTAGCACTTTGAGATTTTCTTTAAAATGTAAAGTGCTTTATAAATAAAATGTATTATTATTATTATAAAAAAATAAAATTAAAAAAAGCATGTCTTTTACCAGACACTAATTTGCACTGCTTAGTAAATCTAAAATATCAGTTTGTGCCAATGTTTTGAGAACATTATTAAAGACCAGATAACTTAAAGTTCTATTAGAGTTACTGGAAGAACGTTTGTACATAACTTTAAGAGAACCTTGCCAGAACGTTAGCCAAGGTTCTGAGAACGTTCATTCTAGGGGTGTGCAGCGGAGCCACTGTTTGTATTTGTATCAGTATTTGTAACAATCTCAAAATTATTCGTATCTGTATCTGGATAAAATGGGAAGTGGGCGGGGCTTTACAATTACTTGAGAAGACCCTTTTGTCTATGGTATTACAGCCTATATATCCGTTTTCTTCGTAGATATCACTAAAATATGCCTTGTATAACTGATTTTTTTTTTTTATGATTATAACATTTAAATATCTTCTAACTGTCTGAGCCGATAGTCTTGATGGAAGTGCTTCTCGTGAAGCACGAGTTTGAATCCCAGGTTGGGGACCTTCCGTGATCCGATAAATAAATAGGCAATTTAAATATATTAAAAATAAAACAGTAAGGGTTCCTACGCAGTTCAGAAATGTTCATCTTTTGTGCAAATCCAGCGTTGAACTGACGCTCGTTTGTGAAGCAGTCAGGCGTAAAATGACGGCATGTCAACAACACTCTACTACAACAACTCTTCCTCTTCTCTAAAGCAGCCCAACATGGCCCCGCCCCCTTTGTTGTGTGTTCTAGGGGCGGGGTTTATGTAAATTTTAGGGTTTGTGATGTCACCAACCGAGGAAGAAGCTTGTTGTAGTCCCTACCAGCCGTTTGTTGTAGTCCTTAAAAAGCGATTTCTGTAAAAGAAAATATCCCCCTTGCATTGAACTTTGAGCGTCGTAACTTTGCAGATGTTGTTTATGCTCAAACAGCAACATTACACTAACTAAAGTTAAAAAAGTGAAATCATAATCAACCACCCCTTCAAAATGTATTTGATTATATATTCTATATCACAAAGAATGATGTGAAATGTAGTTTTGTCCTGCAATCTTGTCACCTCAAACTGGAGTAGCCTAGTATTTTCTGGTGAGCTTTATCACTTGTCGGTTTCAGTGCCCTTTATTGTTTTTCAACAATACATAAAGAAATGAAATAACTGGACACATTAAATTGCACTGACAAAACAGAAAAGTTAGTGGCTCAAATAAAATTAAATTTTTCCCTTTGGTAATCACATTCATGTGTGCGCATCTCGTAAATATGATCGCTCTGTCATGGTTTGAGAGCAGCATATGCTTCCCCTCTGTGATAAGTAGATTACACTGCTGTTTCTATTTTAAGGGCTGATCTTCCATATATACTGTGATAAAGTAGTGAGATATTCCCTCTCGCCCGTTCTTGATGCAATAGTGCCGACGCACAAGGTCTGTCTTTAGACCCGGGCAGAGGAACCACAGCTCAGCTTTAACCTCGTCTTTGCTCAATTATTGGCCTTTTGCAAATCGTGCAGTTTCTACTTTTAGGGAAGTGTCTCAAAGTCAGCTGTTGTTTATTCCTGGCTGAGAAAAAGCTGATGCAAGTTTTACATGAATATTTTGGCTTTATTGTTGCTTCTTCCTGAGTAGAGACTAAGATCGGGTTACCTTAAAAATGTCCTGTTTGCTAAAATTCCCAATAAGGGATCTTTTAAGGCAGTTTCCACACTTGGATCGATTGCTTAGTCCAAATCCAAGTTCAATATCCCCCGTTCTTCTGCTCTTATATTTCTCTTAGCAGTTGAAAACACAGTATGTCAGTACTTGCAGCAGCTGTTTACCACTGTAACTACTGCAGGTTACAACTCTGAAGGGGATGATGCCAGTTTCATTCTATTGAACTATTTGTCCATTTGGATTTACCACCAAAGCTTTACACTCACAGAACAGCATTTGCCATTTTAAATGCGTCGCAAGAGGCAAAAAGAATGTGAGCTGCGCTCCGAAGGCAGTTATTTGGAGACAAGCAGCTATGAGCAATATACAATCAAAAATGTCACAGAGAGCATGAAAATGTGCAAATTATACATTGTTAATCATGGCAGATGGCTTTCATATCAACTGCAGACCTTGCTGGAGTTCACATAAACCAGGGATTGATGCTTACAAGGAATTAGACAAATTTAAAAGCGCAAAAATAACTTTAGGGGTTCAATGAGAAATGTGCCAAATAATTTATTTTTGCTTAATAAAAGGATAAAATGAGACATTTACAACCAAAATGATTTAATTTATTTAAACACAAAAATACACCAGCTTTTTAAATATTTCTGGTTCAATCTGTATTTATTTAATATAGTTATGGACTTATTTATGTTTTAAATGTTGAATTAATACAGATACAGTTTATTGTGCAGCCAGTATACCAGTAATAACCATGAAATATAGCTGCAAGCAGCAATTACGGGTCAAGCCGAATAAGGGCAGAGATACAGCCGCATATCCATTTTGGCGTGCTGACAGTCAAATTTGTTGATGCAGTATAAAACTATCTTTTAATAACTTTTTTTCATGACTGTCTGTAGATGCGACATACCAAATTTTGTACAAATTGGACACATTTTGTAGCAGGAGTTTGATAAAGTAGGTTTTGAATAAAATTCAATATGGCGGACAGTAAATATGGTATAATATGGCAAATTTGGTATCGTAGGACTTGGCAAAAGCCAACAAATCTAATGATGTAAGTTAAATGACAATATGTTGAATTGTTCATATGTCATAAGCATTTTCATAAATTCCATTATATCTCTTGACCACTAAAACTTTATAGGCTCGATGAATCATACCGAGTTCCGTAACGATACGTTCATACGTTTGTAAAACACAGCATTTTATGACAAAATTCAAAATGGCCGAATAAAGAAAATTGGATATCGTTCAACTCCTGGATATCGACCATCCTTATGATTTTTAGGACAAGGCATTCAAAAGTTATAAGCAAAAATAGCCATTTTTCCTATGTACCAGTAGGTGGCACTGTGACGATACAGTGCATGTACCCCCAAGTCATGCCTGTAACATATACCAATTTTTGGTGTCAATACACCAAATCATTGCGAAGATACAGCATCAAATCAATTTTACGTGTTCGCCATCGAATTCATTGACACGCTGTACGAGAACGGATTGGCCGATCTTTTAATAACTTTTTGCCTGGAGTGTGAGTAGATGCTACATACCAAATTTCGTGAAAACTGGAAAAACGCTCTTGGAGGAGTTCGAAAAAGTTGTTTTTTTTTAAAAAGTTGACTTGTGCGTCAAAAGTTATGAGCATAAACATGAGTGAATCTTTGAACTGTTGGTGGCGCTAGAGGGTTTGAGGTAGATACTCCAAATTTGCTATGGTAACATTTCAGACTGTCCTCTATCTATGTGCCAAATTTCATAACTTTTCACCATATGGTGCCATGGGCTGCAATAGACCCAAGAGCGGAAGAAGAATAAGCAATAAGAAAACTAACTAACTATTTCAATAGGGGTCTAAAAATATGTTCTGCTTAATGCAGGACTTTTAAGTATGAACAAGCCCAAAATACACTGAGACTCTTATTTTGAAATGTCAATACTACTTCCAGCTGCTTGTTCAAACAGACGAGGGAGATGAAACATGCAAACATCTACAACATATTACAATAAAGTAAACACTTACAATTCATCAAGAGTCGATCATAAGCAATCTATTGGCAGAAATGTATTAATTGATTGCAAACTGCTCTGAAAGGGCGATCAAGTGGAATGCATAACAGCACAGTGCTTTTCCTATGAATTTATTTACAGTACATTTAGTTCATTAAGCCATAGCCTTCTGAAGTTTAATAATCACATTAAGCTGTATGCCAATTCCTGTTTTCCAACTCCAAATTTAACACCTTTAAAAATTATAATTGAGACTTATGCTTTACCATTTTAGGTACAGTATTTAAGACTTTTATTTAATTGAACTTTACATACAGACCAGTGGAGACCTAATTATTATTCAAACACAGTCATACTCATGCTCACAGTATCAAACCACAGACCAACTGCTTTCATACAAACTCAATGAACCGAACAGACCTGCATCAAAAGACTCCTCTGTAAAACACAAGTATGAATCCCACACATATGCAGATGTAAACAACTTTTGATGCTTCGCCTGATAAATTGCTCTGACCAGAGCAAAAGCACAGCCAGTGCTGCAGTGACAGATAGATTCACGCCTCAAGGACTTCTGTGCCATTTGACGAGAGGACGCATCGCAAAAGCCAGTGTGATATTTAATCAAACCAAACGATGCAATTAAACGAGCAACCAAACCACACTGCCCATTTCAGTTTATGCAAAGCCTCAAAATTATGCTTACCAGCTTGTTGTAATTAATAGCTGTTTGTTGTTAGCTCTACCTGATAAACCGTGGCTGTGAGTTGATGCACATTTTGAGGAAAGAAAAAGACCATTAGTTACACCCACACAGAGCACAGACAGAACAGTTACGTAATGTGCTTTTAACATTTGTGTATGTACATATGCTTTGTTTAAAGTGAAATATAGTATCTGCTAGTCTGTGAAGGAAGGCTTCCGCATCTGAATCTTTGCTATTGCAAATAAGTAATGAGCAAAAACATTGCGTGCATATGTTTTAATGTATTATTTTTGCCATTTCAAAGCAGCTGTTTTCTGCAGCAACAAAAATTTTGCATAAATAACAATCCGTTGCATTTTGTGAAGTTGTTTGCTATGCAAAACAATGCTGGGTGTTGTGGATGGTTGCCAAGATGTTGGTTTTTCCGTAGCAGAAATTTTGTGAGATGAGTTAACCCACGCCATAGACCTTATAGGTTAGACGCCATGTTTAATTTAACACTAATGAAAACGAGGCTGTGAGGATAGACTTACAGTCTTTAATGCCACACTGTATAAAGGTCCACGTCATTTTCGAGTTTTTTTGTCTCTCCCTCACAGGGATATTCCTGTCAAAAATTAAACATGACACTACCCTGGCTAAGGTCTAGTGGTTGAGCTGGTTTAGTGCCGATACAGTATCTCAGTGATATCTGACAGGTTGCCGTATCGCCTGCTGCATCTTTAATTGAATAAACGAAATGAAGCAAATTTACAGGCCTCCCCCTCACTCTGTATGGCTTACTACAGTCTGTTCTCTCTCTCCTCCTCCATCATCCATTAGAACAGAATTTGTGGTGATGTACGTCACGCAGCTTGTGCAGCAGAGCGCTCTGATGCCCCATTGCAAACATGAGGATGTGAAAACAAACAGCATTCTTTTCCATCATCTCCATATCATACCCCATGGCAAACTCAAGTCAGCCACTTGTTTCAGCAAAATAAATAATAGTGCAAGCCACTATTGGGAAAAGCAGTTAGAGAATATAACATATGGGAGTCATATTGCATAAAGCTTGTTCATTGCGAATAAATATGAAAAACACAATATTAAATGCCACAAGCGAGTTGACTGTGTGTGGCTTCAAATTGAATGGGACTAATCTTAAGCTTCTTATTGGTCAAGTAATCTGCAGAGAACGGAAAATCAAATAACGTTTGGCTTGGGATATAGCTTGATTTATATACATTGAATGCCACAAGATGCGACAGCTTTACAGTTTAACATTTAATTGCCCTATTGAAAGTCTTTGAAACTGTTTACTAATCAAGGAATGCTCATATTCAGTGCTTTCAATTTACGTTACACTTCTAGTTTTAGAAACGTGTTTGTTTTTCAAATAGGAAACCTATATAATAAGTTAGCCTTTGAATCACTTCCACTAGGTCGCACAGGTTTTGTGGTTTGTACAGGAATGCATAATTGACATCGTCTGGCAATTAATGTTTAGTAAAATTATAGATTCAACTGAACTGACACTATCCGGTGACAACTGAATTTGAACTGAACTGAGATGGGTAATGGCACTAATGCAACATTGACTCTGTTATTGAACTGAGTTGAGTTGAATAAGGACATTATCATCTTCTTTAGAGCTGCTTCCCAGATAACAAATACATGTTTATAACATGTACATACAAGAACTTACTAACATTCCCATTAACCCTTTATGACCTGAAGGCATTTTTAGAGTTGTTTAGAGTTTATTTTTTTATGGAGTTTTTTGTCTAATGAAAGTTAATGGGCATTAATAGGCATCTCATGATCGACGCAAGGGATTGTGCTGATTTTGGACTAATTTTAATTGCTAGGGTTAGGGTTAGGTTAGATTCTGCTATAAATAATTTTCTACGATCTGTGCATGTTTCATGAAGTTATGAGCAAAAATGCCACTACATATTTGTTAAATCAATTATTTTTTTTTTTTTCTTTCTATTTATCAGCAAATAACTCAGCACTACTTAGGAGTTAGTTCAGACTCTAAGCTTTCAAATGACACCTATTTTGTGTTGATCAAGGCAGTAGTTTTGAAAAATATGATTATTAATTTTTCCATTGCTTGGTGGCAGCGGCGAACGGTACACTCCTGTATATTGGGACTACTCAGCACGCATTAAGAGTTAATTAAAATGGTTAGCTGCAATTAAACGCTTTCTAAGTTTTAAAATGATACCTATTTTGTTTTATTCCATGTTGAAAAACAAGCACGGAGCATTGGAATATTCCAGGAACATTGGATAACACATTGCATCCCGGAAAGACGAGAGACATGTTTTTAGACAAGTATGCAACATCACTCCATGAGATCGACACAATGGATTATGTTGATTTTGATTGTAAAATTAAATTCTGTAAATCTACATTCTGTGCATTTTTCATGAAGTTATGAGCAAAAACGGCACGTAAAATCTACATATCTGTTTTCAGTTAGAGCCTGTATGCTGTTTTTGACTCATTAGAGGGTGAAAACAACGCAACAGGAGCATGTTGGAGGCATGATCTCCAAGAATGATCTCTGGATGAACGTTTGTTCATAACTTTGAGAGAACCTTGCCAGAACGTTCTGAGAATGATCCCTGTTAGCTGGGTTTACAGATGGACTTGAATTCATGTAATAATTGATTCATTTTACAGTTATTTTCCTGTTTATTAATGTGAAGCTGCTCTAAAACAATCTGTATTGTTTAAAGTGCTATGTAAAAAAAATTGACTAGACTTGAGCAAATGAGCAATACATCTATCCTGGTACCAATGCCAGTATTGGTATTAATGCATCCCTAATAAACATTCACTTTTAAGCAAATATTATCCATGAATCAAAGTTCTTATGTTGCATGATAAAACAACATGGTAAATGATCCTCTGTAAATGAGCATCGTTTATCCTTCACAATTTGGTTGAATTCTCAGTTGCCAGAAGTGTAGCATTGCCTTTTTTTCTCTCTAACAACATCTTCAAGGGATATAAAGTAGAGATATCCAACATCCGACTCTAGGTTCATTAACATGTCATCATAACCTTTAGCACTTTGTCTCCCAGAAATCAAAATTCAGTCGTTCGTTTCTCCCCTCACGCAGCAGAGGAGCTCCAAAGGCTTTCAGAATGACAAGGCAAAATGCCTGCGGGGAGAGAAAAGACGAGGTGTGCATTGGGAAAATTTGACAGAATACATTATCCGTTTTAGTGATTAGACTGTAACAAACGTCGGTAGGCTGAGGCGGTAGCTTTGTGCCTTTGGACTTAACGCTGCATTATTAATGGATCTTTCTACCCACCTGCCCTGACTGCATTGTTATCTGTCTGCTTTCAGGTCGGTGCTACAGTGGCTGAACCGCGTGCAGTCGTTCCTCTACTGCAACGAGAACGGCTTCTGGGGAACTTTCCTGGAGAGCCAGCGCACGTGCGTGTGCCACACGGGGGCCACCCTTTGCCAGCGGCCCATCCCTTGCGTGATCGGTGGCAACAACAGTTGCGCCATGTGCAGCCTGGCCAACATCTCCCAGTGCGGCTCCTGCAACAAGGGCTACAAGCTGTACCGCGGCCGCTGCGAGCCGCAGAACGTGGACTCGGAGCGCAGCGAGCAGTTCATCAGCTTCGAGACAGACCTGGACTTCCAGGACCTGGAGCTCAAGTACCTGCTGCAGAAGATGGACTCGCGTCTGCACATCCACACCACCTTCATCAGCAACGAGGTGCGCCTGGAGACCTTCTTCGACCCGCGGTGGCGCAAGAGGATGTCGCTGACGCTCAAGAGCAACAAGAACCGCATGGACTACCTGCACATGATCGTCGGCCTGTCCATGAAGATCTGCCAGATGCGCAACAGCAGCGTGGACCCCATGTTCTTCGTCTACGTCAACCCGTTCAGCGGAAGCCACTCCGAGGGCTGGAGCATGCCGTTCGGCGAGCACGGATACCCACGCTGGGAGAAGGTGCGGCTGCAGAACTCGCAGTGCTTTAACTGGACCCTGCTGTTGGGGAACCGCTGGAAGACCTTCTTCGAGACGGTGCACATCTACCTGCGAAGCCGCGCCAAGGTGCCCACCGTCCTGCGCAACGACACCGGCCAGGGCCCGGTGGACTTATCCGACCCCAACAAGAGGCAGATCTACATCAAGATCTCCGACATACAAGTGTTCGGCTACAGCCTGCGGTTCAACGCCGACCTGCTGAGGAGCGCCGTGCAGCAGGTCAACCAGTCGTACACGCAGGGGACCCAGTTCTACTCGTCCTCGTCCATCATGCTCCTGCTGCTGGACATACGGGAGAGAATTAACCGTCTGGCCCCTCCGGTGGCCCCTGGGAAGCCCCAGCTGGACCTGTTCTCCTGTATGCTGAAACATCGACTCAAGCTCAACAACAGCGAGATGATTCGCGTGAATCACGCCTTGGACATGTACAACACAGAAATCTTGAAACAATCAGACCACCTGACTACCAAACTTTGCTGAAAACAACTAGGAAGAAGAAGAAAACGTTGTATTGAGAACAACAACAACAAATTATTTTCTTTCTCGGTTTGATTTGGAATCTTTTTGCTTTGCTTTTTTGATGTATTATTAACAACTTTGTAAGTGTAATTGTTAAACGGAAACTAAAAATACAGAGAGAAGTCATTTTAGCTCACTAAAGGAAAGCAAAAAACAGAAAAAAAAAATAATAACTGTATCATATTTGTCGAAGCATGTCTGTCATTTCCTAAAAGAGAATTACCAGAAAAGATCACAAACTATTAAATTCAACATCCAGTGACACAGAGGCCTTGATTTTACTTTGAGGGAACAAAGGTACATCTTAAACTGCCATTCTAACACGTTTTTAGAGATGTAACATAAGGGCAGAACCAAAACACAGGAATTAATTTGAGACACTACCATACATATTTTAGATGGTTTATACAGCGTAAGGAATCATTGACTGTGTCTTGTCCTTTCATACGGCCCATCTAAGAGAGTTCAGTACAGGCGTCCATCCTTTCTTGAGGGATGTCCAGTTTTATTTCCGGAGAACTGAATCCTGTCTGTTGTATTTTCAGATCCGCGCTCTTGTTTTTCAGGCAGGTTTGAGTCGCTTCGGTGCCTGAGTGCAGTATCTACGGTTGAACATAATCAATTCATGCTATTTCGTACTGCTTCGCATAATGTACACGTTGTGATTGCTGATGTGTCGAGCTTTTTTGCAGCACCGTGAACAAAATTTGATCATTCCTTCATTTCTTTAAGGGTCAGCATAAAGCCATACATTTCTCAGAGGGATGAAAAAAAAAAGAAAAAAGAAGAAGCTGGGCACATTTTGTGAGAAATGTCCTATAAATTGCTTTTGTATTTTTGTTTTACAGTCTTTTTCTAATGAAATATAGCACAGTGGTCCGAAAAAAAAAGAAAAAAAGAAAAGTGATATATATGTACTGCGGGATTACGGCATGACATTGTAAAGCCATTGCATTTTCATTAACAGAGTGAATCCACAAGAACAGTATATTAAAGCTTCAAATATCTATGATGGTTTTAATCTCAAAATCTGCTTGTATACCAAATGTACACTTTACTTTTATAATATTTCATTTGGGTTTTATATTCCTTGATGCAATTCAGGTTTAACTTTTTCGACATGTCGATTGATTAATCTCTACTCTAAAATCTTGGATAAGGGGAGGGGGGATTTTTATTTTTATTTATTTTTTAACCTTCACTGGAGTTATTTTTTGGATAGGGAGCATACCATTATTATTTGCATTAATTATTATTATTTTTATCATTATTATCCAATCTTATTAAGTGCCTGTTAGCTATCCCTTTAATGCTTTCCTTCACTTTTTTGGGGTTCGTTTAGCAGTACTAATGCCATCTAAATCTAAACACATGCCACTTGACTCATGGGAACAGGGCCAAAAGCTTTCTTGCTATACTCTGCATGATTTGAAAATAACCTCTTGAGAGGAGACTTAACTTGGTTAATGAATTAGAGTTAAATGTGTATTATAAGTGTAAATACCTATTTTGTCTTGATATAGCCATGGAAACAAAAGCTCTTCTTAGATTACAGCAAATGAACCGCAGCCCATTAAACACGACACAAACCCCCTCGAGCACAAGTTCTGTAAATATCGCAGGTCTCCCACAAAATCATCACCAGCTGAAATGGATCTCGTCCAAGCTCAATCTGTTAATGATCTACATGAGCACATGCTTGCAGCCTTGACACACTTCTGTTACTGAAACCATGTACAACACGATCTCACGATCCGATAGAGCGTTCAGTGGGTTGAGAAACTGCTTTCAAGTACTTTATGTAATTTCTGCTGTTCTGTTGAAATAACTATATCGGCTTTCTTCAAAATGAATGTTTCAAATAATAATCTATTTCTCATTAAAATGCTATATTTAATAAGAAGACCAATGCTTGTTTGTACCACACAAAAGCTTGACATTTTCTAAGGCAACTGTCCAAAACATGAAGCCAGCTAACAAAAAAATATGTTTTAAGAATGTTTTACTAACTTTCCCATTAAGTTATGACAAAGTTATTTCTGAATGTTCTCTAAATGTTCAAAACATGTTCTTACTTAAGGGAACATTCCATTTAATCATTTTCAAACATTATGGGAATGTTACTTTTGAATGTTCTCTGAAGCCAAGTCACCTTTATATATACAGTATATAGCGCTTTTTACAATGCAGATTGTGTCAAAGCATCTTTACAGTGATAACAGGAGAATAATTTTGGGGGGTGGGGGCTGACGACGAAAACTTAACAGAGCAGCCAGTAAGTGTTAGACAGTTTTCTAGGTTATTATGTGCAGAGGTTTTTGGTTCAATAATTAGAATCTTTGTTTTTTTTTGGAATTTAGTAATAGGAAATTACTAGTCATCCAATTTTTTTATATCAGCTATGCATTCCGTTAATTTTGCGAGTTGTTAAGTTTCATCAGGGCGTGAAGAAATATAGAGCTGAGTATCATCAGCTTAACAGTGAAAACTAACGCCATGCTTCCTAATGATATCTCCCAAGGGTAACATGTACAGAGTGAAAAGCAACGGTCCTAGTACTGAGCCTTGCGGTACTCCATATTGAACTTGTGATCGGTGTTGAAGTAGTAACATTACTTTTCAGACAAATGTTCCATGAATCATGTATAATGTTTTTAGAACATTGTTAAAGACAAGATAAGTCTGAATGAACATTTTATTAATGTTACTTGAGGAATGTTTTTTTATAACTTTGAGAGAACCGAAACAGTTAACCAAAAGTTCAGAGAACGTTTGCTGTTAGATGGGAATCTTCAAATCTTTTTCGAAGTTGCAAATTTAGTCCCTGTTTCTAATCTCAGCCAGTTTTCTGAGCAGATGCTGCTTGTTTTCAAGCCTAACAAGTAAGGATGCAGTAGAAACATGCTGTGATGCTCCTGAGGGAATGTGGGTTAAATCTCTTGCTCAAGGACACACCGGATGACAGAGGCATTCAGGTTTACAGACTTCCGGGATAAAACAGGAATCAAACACAATGCACCTGAAGAACCCCGATGAGACTAAAGGAATTTGTACAACACCACAGGTCAAATCCATTCCTGCTTTCCACTAATTTTCCCATATCATTGGTAATGCAAATCCCAGGTTTGAGAAATTGCAGAAAATGTTAGTTTAGAAAAAGCAAGTTATTAAGAATTATAGAGATCAATCAAACTGATGAAGTAAAATGAAAGAGTATTTTAGCAGTGTTGTTTTGCAATTTTGGACATGATCAGATTAATCCAGGCTCATTGGGGGAAAAGTGCCTCTACTAACATTTTTGCAAAATTCCAAAAACATTACCTACAGTATACAGTTGAGCTCAAAAGTTTGCATACCCCTTGCAGAATCTGTGAAAATGTGAATAATTTTAACAAGATAAGAGGGATCATGCAATTTTTTTTTTAGTACTGTCCTAAGTAGGATATTTTACATAACAGATGTTTACATATAGTTCACAAGACAAAAAAAATAAAAAATAGCTGAGTTTATTAAAATGGCCCCGTTCAAAAGTTTGAACCCTTGATTCTTAAAACGGTCTCATTACCTGGATGATCTACGACTGTTTTTGTGTTTTGTGATGGTTGTTCATGAGTCCCTTGTTTGTTCTGAGCAGTTAAACTGAACTCTGTTCTTCAGAAAAATCCTCCAGGTCCCAAAAATTCTTTGGTTTTCCAGCATATTTGCTTATTTGAACCCTTTCCAGCAGTGACTGAATGATTTTGAGATCCATCTTTTCACACTGAGGAGAATTGAGGGATTCAAACACAACTATTAAAAAAGGTTCAAACATTCACTGATGCTCCAGAAGGAAACACGATGCATTGAGAGTCGGGGGGTGAAAACTTTTTGAATTTGAATATCGAGGTAAATTGTACTTAATTTGTCTTCCAGGAAATGTGAAAATATCTTATTTTGCTTCCGAAGGGAAGTACTAAATGAAAAAATCTGATATTTAAATAAAATAAGAAAAATTTGGACTTTTTCATTCTTCACCCTACTCAAAAGTTTTCACCCCCCGGCTCTTAAAGGATTAGTCCACTTTTAAATACACTTTTCTTGATACATTTACTCACCCCCATGTCATCCAAGATGTTCATGTCTTTCTTTCATCAGTCGAAAATAAATTAAGGTTTTTGATCTACTTACGGAACGAACGCGGCGCCAGTTTATTTTTTTTCCGTAAGTAGAATAGGGAAGGAGTAGAACATTCAGCGTAAGCGTTATGAAGAATGCGGAAGCGGAAAGTACGTTCAAGGTGATATTTTGTTTATAAAGCATAAACGGTTGTATTTTTTCCGAAAATGAACGATCGTTTCGCTAGATAAGACTCTTATTCCTTGTCTGGTATCGTTTAAAACCCTTTGAAGCTGCACTGAAACTGCAATTTTGACCTTGAACCTGTTGGTAGCCATTGAAATCCACTATAAGGAGAAAAATCCTGGACTGACGAAAGAAAGATATGAACATCTTGGATGACATGGAGGAGAGTAAATTTAACAGGAAATGTGTATTTAAAAGTGAACTAATCCTTTAATGCATCGTGTTTCCTTCTGGAGCATCAGTGAATGTTTGAACCTTTTTTAATAGTTGTGTTTGAATCCCTCAATTCTCCTCAGTGTGAAAAGATGGCTCTCAAAATCATACAGCCACTGCTGGAAAGGGTTCAAATATGCAAAAAATGCTTGAAAACTGAATATTCTGCAAAACCTGGAGGATTTTTCTGAAGAACAGAGTTCAGTTTAACTGCTCAGAACAAACAAGAGACTCATGAACAACCATCACAAAACACAAAAACCATCCAGGTAACCACACACAGTATTGAGAATCAAGGGTATGTAAACTTTTAAACGGGGTCATTTTTATAAATTCAGGATTTTTTTTTTTGTGTCTTGTGGATTATATGTAAAATATCTTACTCAGGACAGTACCAAATAAAAAATAACATGCATTTTGTATGATATCTCTTATTTTGTTAAAATTATTCACATTTTCACAGATTCTGCAAGGGGTTCCCAAACTTTCGCATACCACTGTACGATTCACTACAGTTTCCAGGGAAGTGGCAACAACTTCCTTTATTATTAATAAAGACTTATTTTGTGTTTCCTTGCACAATACTATGTATGAGCTCAAACCTCTTTTAGCATATGCAATCTAATACATTTTGACATTTGTGCCCCATAACCAGATCCATATATGTTTTGCATTTCTGACGTTGTAAGAGTCTTGTGAAACACAAATAACAATAAAAGAGCTCAAAGACTTGTAAAAGCACGATTGGATGGCATGGTTGCTTCAGCAAATGTGTTTTTATCTCACGTTTGCTTTTCTTAACACTAGTGCAGATGGTACGTTATTATGTATTTTGTCACACAATTATCTTGCATTTAATTTCCGAACGGCTGCGATGCGTAAAACAAACACCATTGCAAAATTCACATTTATCTGTTTCATATAAAACAGAATGAGCCTCACTGGACATTTCACTTTGAAAGTGTCTCAAAAATCAATGTGATATTTTGCAGAAAATGATGCATGTTCTTTCAATGAGCCTGGGTTATATTACACTTATAAAAACAGATATTGGTGGATTGTTTTAGTCAAGGTTAAAAATTCTACACATGCACAATGCTAGATGTAATCTGGTGTAAACATAAACTAACTACAGTGGGTGTTCAGGGTGGTTAAGTTACAAGATGGTGGCTACCCAGCTAACAAATAAAGTTCTTAGAATGTTTTGCTAACATTCCCATTAAGTTATTTCTGAATGTTTTTTAAATGTTTGAAACGTCCCGTTTTTTAATATATATTAAGAATGTTTTATTATTGGTTTATGTGAATGTTAGAGGATTCATATATCATATTGAAAATGTTATGAATACGTTATTTTTGAATGTTCAGAGCAGATGGCCAGTCCATCACAGGGCTCACACACAGACAATTTATTATCGCCAATTTATCTACACTTCATGTCTTTGAGCTGAGGTGGAAACTGGAGTACCTGGAGGAAACCCACACTGACATCCTGCTAACTCCTGGCTCAGCCGGGACTCGAACCGAGGACCTTCTCGCTGTGAGGTGACAGTGCTTTCCCAGAATTCTTACGTAGTAAAAATGAAGACATTGTTTACATTTTTCCAGAGCATAAAAGTTTCTAAGTGCACTAAATATTTGAATTACAAAAAAATAACAGATAAGACTACTTTAAGATTGACATTTTACTGTAGTAGTACACTAAACTGTATTAGAGTCTCTGGGAAGTTCAAAGTCCTGATTGATTAGTGTAATTCATTAGGTTCAGTCCCAGCAGGGATCGTTCCCATAATTTGGACTAACGTTATTTAAAAGTTATGTAAATGTTAGGACATAACTAACATTTACATAAAAAATGTAAAACATTTCAAAAACTTTCAGAAATAAAGTTTTCATTACATTTTCAAAATAATAGAATACAATGTTCCTCTAACGTTCACATAAACCAATAAAAAACATTCTTAATACATTAAAAAAAACTGGATGTTTTGAACATTTGAACATGTTCCAAGAACATATTTTTGTCAGCTGGGATGAAGTCGGTGTATTACTCCTGCTTGCCTGTATATTTCATAAACAACTTGCATTCATTGTTTGTTCCTTATGCATGTGTCTTGTGACTTAATGTTCTCTTTAATTCTCTTTTTAATGATCAAACAAGTAGCAATGTTAAAAAACTGTTAGATATACGTCCAACTAAACCATTCCAAAAAATATGTTCCATGAACAATATATATATAACTTTTTGTGCTAACATTTTGAGAACTTTTTTAAAGACCAGATAACTTTGAACAAACGTTCTATTAACGTTACGGGAAGACAATTTCTTCATAACATTGAGAGAACCTTGCCAGAACGTTCTGAGAACGTGATCTGAGCTGGGAATCTGCTAAATGCAACTGTAGGGCATTAAGATTTTAAGATATTATGAACATTATAACATCATTATTTTCTGTAAAGCTGCTTTGAAACAATGTGGATTGTGAAAAGCACTACTCCAAAAACTTTGACTAAGAACACTCTAAGGATGTTTCATTAAAATTCTCACAATGTTTTATGCAAACATTCCAAAAAAATTCAGCAAATATTAATAACATCATTTCAAAAATTTTGAAAAAATAACATTTTCTCTCAATGTTATGATAATGTTCATCAAGTAAAAACAACATCATAAGGATGTTTTATGAACGATGTTGAATGTTGTTTTCTCTCTATATTATGAGAACATTCATAAAGAACAAATTGAACGTTCCTTGAACGTTGTACTTACAACGTTTTATGGTAACATTATGAAAACATTCAGCAAATAATAATAACATTATTAGGACGTTCCAAGAACATTGTTCTAAGAACATTTTAACTATTAATAATGTTATAAGAACATTACGTTAAGAACGTTTTGTCTTAACATTTACATAACTTTTAAAGAGCATTAGTCAAAGGTATGGGAACATTCCCTGTTAGCTGGGTAGATACTTGCTTCCCTTCAATCTCATGACAATTCATAATTGTTTTTTGGTGGCTGATTGGTATGAAAACGTACAATCTCATTTGTATGTTTTCATGTAATCGGCTTGCATCCCATGTTTAGGAGTGTGAATAGAGGATTTAAGCTTACATTTCTTCTTAAAATTGTATGTCGTTGTTTGTTTGTTTTTTCATACTACTTCATACAAAATTTCCATCTTGTAAAGTTTTACACTTTCCTGTGAGATCCACCCCCAAATCTCTGGTCTTTTTCACCTGTTTTATCCACCAGAGCACACTTCTCCTCAGCAATACACATGATTTGAGGACTCATTCTCATTGGACTCAGAGAACTGGATTCACGTTCTTCACAAGCACTCAAAACATATCAATGTCAATTACATTTTCCTCACATAACAGAAATAAGCTTCTCAACCCACCAAGGTCAAGTAAACCACCCTCTTCCTCTGCCAAGCCCGGTATCGATGTGTGGTCGGTAAACTGCAGACGATGCGGTATTGTCCTTCCAGTGGCATCCCATTACATGAAATGCTGATTAATGCTGTAGCATGCAACAGCTAATGAGGCGAACGAGTCTTTGTGTGCGAGCGAGTCCACTGCTTCGCCCCCACCCAAACCACTAGTGCTCTGCCAGGATATAATTACAATGTCCTAATAAATCACGATGCTTTGTGCTTAATGTATCGTAAGCTCATTGCTAAGATTGCGTGAGCAATTGATATGGAGATCCTCCCGACCGTCAACGCCAATTGACTTGTTCAAAGGATACAAGAACTTCATGCTATAGGAACTGTCCTTCTTTTAATAGCAAATTAACATGTAGTTTTATACTCTCCACCGTAAAACATGGCATATTGTCTGACCATGGAATTAAAATTGAATATCCATCTTGGCCATTTCATTCTTTGTTGTTATAATCCTCAATATTAAATTAACCATTTCTTATGGAATATTGCATTGTTTACAGAATAACTTCCCCTCCCTCTCTCAGCGACATCTCTTCTCTTCTCTGATGACGAGGGCGGGGCAACCTGTCACTCACATGAGATCCACCAATAGCAAACCACAACCATCCAATCAATTTTACGTGGACAAAATCAAGCCCCGCCCTATATTTGTTCTTGTTCCAGAAGCACAATAGGGAAGAAAAGACGCGTTTAAAATGCTGAAAATATTTGATCAATAATCATATGTCGATATTATAAGTTATGTGCTTCATTCTGCTACTCACGCAATCCAATGGAAGTTTTGCAGTTAGTTATTTTGGTCATGCTAAACTAGATCCTGTGGTGTTAGACAGTTTTATTGAACTCAAATTATCTTATACGTAGGCTTGGGTATCGAGTATCGAGTATCGATTGGAACCGGGACTAGCTTTTCGATTTTCCCGGAATCGTTCAAAAGTTTAAATTTCGATTCCTAGTTTCGATTCCTAGTTTCGATTCACAGTTCGCCGACTGGAAGAAGAAACCGCTGAACACCAACGAAGAAGCGTCCATCGGAAGTGTTGGCATAACCGAGCGAGTCGAACATGGATAGCGTGCGTCGGCG
>RJVU01046259.1:6362892-6408565 GCA_003731715.1 Anabarilius grahami
TGTATTTATTGTCTTGAAAAGTGTTTATTTGGATGTTAAAGCCATGGTTAGCGATCTCTAGGAGACATGCCGTTAGTTCCTGGTTCCTTTTCTTCTTTATATGAATTTGTGGCCTAAAGGTGTACAGAGCGCCCTCCGCCTGCAAGTATGAATTAAAAACACAGAATCCAGCACTCATAGTGATGACAATAAATATTGAATAAATATTACTCCTCAGTATAGAAAATTGACATAAACATATGAGAATCCAATATTTCTCCAAATGTGCATGCTTTTAAACTAAAAGCCTATATTCAGACTCTTTGCATCACAGAAATACATTATATTTTAAAGAATATAATAGAATACCATTATTTTAAATTGTAATAATATTTCACAGCATTGCTGTTTATGATGAGCTGAGACATTATTACAGAGGGTTTTTTTCACAGCCTACCTGACTGAAAGGCCTCATTAATATGCAAGTCATTTCAGGTCATTATTATGTGATTCTTTTGTCTTCTCAGGTGTAAATGACCCATTATTCATGATGATTCACCCCTCCACGCATACTGTTTCTTGACAAAAAGTGTCTTACAAAAACTAAATCAATATATTGTTATAAATGAATGAGTAGGCAGCATCATTTTTACATAATTTTGAAGCAAAAACTCTAGTCTACAACCTCCAATACCCAGAAGTCTTGTGAACACAGATTTAATATACTTTTTTTGGCCTTATTTCATTGACTTTAGTTTTTTGTTTTTTTCAATAACCACGCATAAACATTATTCCTTCAAAAATACAAACATGTACATACATGTTCCTCACATATTATGGTAGCCTAGTTTGTGCTGAATACAGTGTAATGACACTTTTGTCATTTATATGTTTATGAACAACTGAAAAAAGCACAAATGTCAGGGCATGTCAAAACTTCTCCAAGCCCCAAATCAGCCTCAAACTCCAGAGGGTTAAGTATAGGGTAGGGTTAAATGATTAGTCCACTTTCAAATTAAAATTTCCTGATAATTTACTCACCCCCATGTCATCCAAGATGTTCATGCCTTTCTTTCTTCAGTCGAAAAGAAATGAAGGTTTTTGATGAAAACATTCCAGGATTATTCTCCTTATAGTGGACTTCACTGGACTCCAAACGGCTGAAGGTCAAAATGTCAGTTTCAGTGCAGCTTCAAAGAGCTCTACATGATGAGGAATAAGAGTCTTATCTAGCGAAACGATCGGTCATTTAAAAAAAAAAAATATTAAAGTTATATACGTTTTAACCATAAACGCTCGTCTTGAACTAGCTCTCTTCTTCTTCTCTATTAGAATTCCGGCAGTGTAGACACTAAGTGCTAAGTGTATTACTGCCCTCCACAGGTCAAAGTTTGAACTAATTGTTATATACTTGCACAAGCATATTGTAGATGAGAATTTAGTTCAATAGCTCGCCCCGCTATTAGATCTATACTATTCTATACAGTTACGATATAACTGGCATAATCAACTTTTATGAATTTCTGTTGAGAAACCATGGAAAAAGGTGAATAAAGACTTGAGAGGAAGAACCTGAACATCTAGAAAATAAATGTTCAGCATTTGTACTGTCTCGTCTATTTATCTCGTGTTCTGAGAGAGCTGTGAGTGAGGGAGGGGAGTGTTTTTGTTCAGCTCTGTGTTTTTCTGAATGTCTGGAAACATTTCTTCATCTGTTTGCCTGTATTGTTTTGACCTAGGCTGTGTTTTACAGAGTGTTCATTGTCAAACTACAAAATTATTTACATTTTAATTTCTAAAAAAAATGTCTTTTGACAAAATATTTTAGTTTATCATGTATATTTTTTTTAACTAAATCAGATACCATTTTTAGCTGTCATATTAGATCCGCCAAATCTTTAGCTGTGTACAAAGCCATGTTAAAATCACCTTTGCTCAACTCTGACTGTAAGTTTTAATGACGGAGATTGATTTTTATTGTGGGTATGTTTTGTTTTCTCTAAGGTTATATGTTTGTTTATATTGTTTTATCTGTTTTTTTTCTTTAGGTTTTTTTTTTTTTTTGGGACCGTGAAGCACTTTGGACAACCAACATTGTATTAAATTGTGCTATATAAATAAATAACCATAACCATATGGTCATGTTACAATGTGCCCCACCTATGGGGCATTTTGTCACATTTCACTTCCCTTCTTTTGGGTAAATAAAGAAAAAAGTTTACACTGTATTAATGAAACAAAGCCACATATTTGTACCAGACATGTGTGAAATTAATGTGGAACAAAATCAATTCTCTGAACCCTAAGTAGATTTACACAAACTGAGAAAGTCAAATAGCGTTAGGTTGTGCCCCGCTCTCTCCTACAGCTGGCAAATACAAATGACTTTGATGTAGTCCTCCTATATTTACCTACTTAAATTCATTTTGCCCACCGTGCTCTGTTTTCCTAAAGCCATCGGGTGGCTATGGCACTGGTGCGAGGGCCCGTTCAGCTTTAATTATGTGTTATATTTATTTTATATATTGACTTATTTTGACACTTAGTAGTCAATTTTTAATTTAAATGAATGGAAATTATATATATATATATATATAATAGTGTGTAATGTTGCTGTCTTCTCTGTTTGTTTGTTTGTTTGTTTGTTTGTTTGNATGGAAATTATATATATATATATATATATATAATAGTGTGTAATGTTGCTGTCTTCTCTGTTTGTTTGTTTGTTTGTTTGTTTGTTTTAACAAAATTTAAAACATAATACAAAAAAGTCAAAAAACAGACTAGTTCATACACATTTCAAAATTGTTGAGGATAAAATACACAAAAAAGCTATTAGGCTTATTTCCATTGTGGTCCTCGGTATCTTAAAAAAATGGACGAACAAATCATTAATGGAATGCAATTCACATCACGTTCAGAAACTCAATAAACACAAACTTCAAAGTTCAAACATCAATGATAAAACAACCATTTTTTTGAACTTCCTTTCTAAAAATACTCTCATCTTGTATCTCTTGGATACACCTAGGTAATTTATTCCAAGCAACAGAACTAGTAAATAAAGAAGAAGGACTACAACAAATGGCTGGTAGGGACTACAATGAGCTTCTTCCCAGGATGGTGACATCACCAACCATGAAATTTACATAAACCCTGGAAACACACAACAAAGGGGGCGGGGCCATGTTGGGCTGCTTTAGAGAAGAGGAAGAGTTGTTGTAGTAGAGTGTTGTTGACATACCGTCATTTTACACCGGACTGCTTCACAAAAGAGGGTCAATTCAACGCTTGATTTTGAATGTATTTTGGCTGCGTGAGATTCTCCAGCTTTGTTGTTGTTGAGCAACCGAAGCAAGAGCTGTTAAAGCTCCGCCCTCTTCTGGAAAGGGGGCCGGGAGCAGCAGCTCATTTGCATTTAAAGGGACACACACAAAAACGGCGTGTTTTTGCTCACACCCAAATAGAGGCAAATTTGACAAGATATAATAAATGATCTGTGGGGTATTTTGAGCTGAAACTTCACACACATTCTGGAGACAACAGAGACTTATATTACATCTTGTGAAAAGGGGCATTATAGGTCCCCTTTAAATAATCTAGTGAAAAATGTATATGTTTGACAACACTAAAAACCCTTATGTCCAAGTGAGAGAAAAATGTAAAATGTCATAGATATCACAGGGCAAACTTCTGATTTCAGAGAACATAATTTTCTCAGTGACAACATAAACTCTTTTCCAACAAAGGCTTCTTAAATATAGCTAAAAAAGAGAGAAACATGTTACCTTGCTTGATCTGATGAATAAAATGTGATACAAGCAGACAAGAATCGCTTTAGGAAAGCTCCCAAACTCACCTTAACCTGTCCCGCTGGGGAAGTCAATGGTCCTAGTATTGGCCAAACACATTCATTAGCATCTGTGCATTCACGAGCAAACAGTCCTGCCTAAAATGTCATTTGACCACAGAAACGGTGTCATCAATCTTGAAGCGGAGAGTGACGCGTGTAGAGCTCCTGCACTCATTCTTATTTTATTCAATACTTCTTCATGGGACAGAAACAGCATCCTATAAGTTCTGCATGTTCTAGGACATCACTGACTGTCAGGAAAGATGGCAGCTGGAAAAAAAAAGCAACCTATCACTCTGTCTTTCTATACTGTCTTGAACTGGGACAGAATAAATCTGTGCACAAATATAAGTTTGAAAACTGCAAGAAACTACTCTCAAATGATCCATCACCTTTACATTAAAACTAGAACAATGTCAAAGCCTAAATCCTGAAAACATTTTAAAATGACCCAATTTATGATCTGAAAGAACAAAAGTCCTTTAAAAATCTGTTTTGTCATTTACAGCCAATATTGCATTAAAAATCTAGCCAGATTTTTTCACTGCCAGACTAAGACACTGACATATTTGCAGCCCAATTTATGCTCCGTGACTGACAGAATAGAACATATTTACATACCGATGACCAGCGTACAACCTTTCCTGCTTGCAAAAACACGGACTTGGGCACGCTAACAATGTACCCTGCCAAACTCAAATAGGCCACAGATAGCAGCTTGAGATGGGGATGAAACGGAATGAGAGAGAGAGAGAGCTGTGTGCCATCTTAATATTCAACATGTTCTCATAAGCCCTGTTTGTCACACATCCTTATTTTTCATACACACTGTACATGTACAGTATACAGATCTTTCTTTATATGGCCCAGGAGTTGATTTTTATTCAAACAAACTTACTTTTGGTATTTGAAGGTTACATATTTTTCAATATTCAATTATTTCAATACTGAAGTCAGAGATTAAAAACTCGCTAAAATCGGCAAAAAAAAAAAAAGGTGTCAAATGCTTTCATCTATTTAGTCAAAGATTTCTTCATGTTTATTGTACATTGTCAGCAGCTCAGTGTCTGTCTGCTAATGCCTGGCAGGCTGCTGAGCTCATGAATATTAATCACCTTGTTTGCATTTGTCCGAACTGATTTGCTGAGATCAAATTACGGACGGGGATAGATGAGCGCTGGCCAATGAACATTAGTTCCATAGTCAACTGAGGATTGTTTCTTTCAAACGAACAATAGCAAGTCAGTGTTTGGGGGTTTTTCCTGAATCCACGCCAACATTAATAAACTGAAGCTCATCATGCTTTCATGTTTATGTCTGTGATAAAAAGCCCCACATCATGGCCAACTAAAAGTGTTTGCCAGTCAAGATGGCCTTCTAATGTGTGTCATGAGATGCCTTGCAAGAAATGGCAGGTACCAAGACAATTTCAAACTTGTCTGATCAAACAAGTTGTCTCGACACGAAGAGAGAGCAACATGAGTGAATGAAACTGCAAGAGTGTGGATGATGATGTAATGGATCAAAAAAAAAAAAAACTACTTTCAAAGATCTGAAACCATATCTCATCCATATTATTTGCCCTTTTGACCAGTGCAAAAATGACCACCTTCTTAAATGTATTTTAATGTTCTCTTGTTACAAAAGTGGATACAGGAATGAAACATAAGTCTTGGTGCTAAATGTGGTCAAATTTTGTTGTGGGCGAATTAAAGTCATCATGAAATCAAAACTGTCAATTCTTGTTTTTTTTATGGAATATTTCAGTATGTATTATAAATACATTTTCAGTGCCCATTATTGTTTTAAATTCATGTTTCTCATAATCTTGAATCAGAATATCTTCCCCTTCCTCTCTCAGCAGCATCTCTTCTCTGATAATGAGGGCGGGGCAACCTGTCACTCACATGAGATCCACCAATAGCAAACCACAACCATCCAATCAATTCCCCACGGACAAAATCAAGCCCCGCCCTACATTTGTAAAAAGTAGCTATAATCCAATGAAACCTTTCAATCACAAATCACATGAAAAAAAGTGCTTGAAAATGTCAAAATTAAAAGGAAAGGGGCTCCCACTTTTTCCTGACTCTTACTATTACTGTATAATAATGGCTGGAAATGGGGGGGAAGGAATTTCGAGAAGGGGTGGTGTACCAGTTCAAATTAGTTCGATTTTTTTTATGGAAATATTATTCACTCAACAGCATCTGAAAGCAATATGAATTCAGCACAAACAGCGCAAAAAAAAAGTACAATAAAAATTGCCGACAGTCGACTTTTGTGATTGACCAAAATAGCTGCAGGTTGCAGTCGATGCTTCTCTGTCAGTGCGGGTCCTCACAGAACCAATCATCAGAGCAAACCATCCGAGGTAAATTAACTGTGATGAACCGAGATTTTAGCAGAAAATCTGAACAGAAATGTAATAACAGAAAATTTGATATGGACAAAACAGCATTTACGTATCTGAAATTGACCAGGTTTTAACTGGATTTAATGCAAACTCTGTCTAATAATCATGTCTAGCCTGAAAAGAGAGCATTTCCATTAAAGAGAAACAGAGTAGAGCTGCACGATTAATCATTAAAATATTGCGATCTTGAGTCAAACACTCTAAATGACAATGATTCGTCTATTAAACCTTAGACAAGTGTGAACATTCAGATATGCGTTGGCTCTGCCGCTGAACCACAGAGAGCAGTTGTCATGTTTAGGCATGAAACAGTCTTTTCAACAGTAGACTGTCATTATTTCTGTGTTACAATAATTAAGCTGATCAAAGAAGTACTGGGATAAAAGTTTATAGTTCGGATATAAACACTGATGTCTACTGTAGTGATTAAAATAGAGCAAATCACTTTTGACGCTTCAAATAAAGATAGAATCAATTGCATCTTTAAGCCACCAGGTGGCTACAAGTGACTGATAAAAGCATATTTGTCATTAAATAATTTATTCAAAAGATTATTATAAGATTATTTAATAATAAAATGTGAAGTCTTTATGAGTGAGTCATTGAATAATTCACTCAAGAGATTTGCTCAAAATCTTGTAATTTGCAATTGAGAGTTCATATCTCACAATTCTAGCTTTTTTTCTCAGAATTGTGAGATATGAACTCGAAATTGCAAATTATAAAGTCTGAATTGCGAGACTTTGAGCAAATCTCTCAAATGAAAAGTCACAATTGCTTTTATTTTTTTTCATTCCGTGGTGGAAACAAGCTTCCATGCATTTGTAACATTGCCATCTAACAGAAGACACTGCATGCAGATGCAATATATTTGCTGTTAGTACTTTATTATTGTCACTTATAATGTTAACTAATCTGTGGCCACTCTGTGATGGTGTCTGAGATTGATGGCTCGAATCTGACCTGTTCCCCTCTGACTGTGTTTGCTAACTGGGTGCTTCTCACTCCATCTGTCTCTGCCAGGAGAACCAGACCCTCTCCAGCCCACACGTCTTTTGTTTCTCTCATTACAACCTCCTCTCCAAATCGACCACATAGTTACTGTCTCTTCCAGCATTCTTAACCTCTAGATCTGGGTCCGGCAGCACCAGCTGAGTAGTGTTGGTGGATTGGTGAGACCGCCACCGTCCTTATCTGTCAAACTGATCGTTTTTGAGGTTGAGGATTCCACAATGGGAAATCACATGTGCTTTGAGTGATGGGGTCGGTGAACTAGTTTGAGACAGGAGAGTGTATGTGTTTTCATACTTAAAGGTTCTTCAGTGAGTCTCTTGAGTGAAGAACCTCATTAACCCCAATCGCCTGGAATATCTTCTACAATTATAACACAGAACTGACTCCCAGTTTCAGTGAGGAAATGACACTATTGCACTTCACTTGTGATGTTTGTTAATTCAACAAATTCAAATTCAACATTCCCATAAATTCAACTTAAAGAGGCTGTATTATGCCCTTTTTCAAAGTCTTGAAGTTGTTTTTGACTCTACTAGAGCAGGTTTTCCTGCTTGAATGTTGATTATTTTCCTCATATTCTCCATTGTTGCAGCTCCTCTCTTCCCAGTCTGTCAGTAACGCTCTGTTTAGTTCCTGTCTCTATGAAGCCCCTCCTTCTGAAAAGCATAATGTGCTCTGACTGGTCGGCTGGAGCAGTGTGTTGTGATTGGTCAAGCACTTCGACCGTCTTTGGGAAATGTCCCGTCCCTTACCATAACCGCCAGTTTCAACACACTACTAACAAACTCAACCAGGCCCCGCCCCTTTATTATGCATATAAATTATTTAAATGGGGAATATTGTGACGTGTTTGTTCCCAGAAGAAAACTCAAGACAACAATGGAGGTGTTTCAGGGAGTTCAGAAACAGTGACAATGAGCTGGACACACCCACATTTAATCAATTAAATTGATTTCTTTGAAAAATGACAAAATGCTTAAGTTTTATCAGTTACACTTTATAAATAACTTTGCAACTGCATATCAACTAGCAGCCATTTTGAGTATTAGTATACTTAGAAGACTCTTAGGTTAGTGTTAGTAGAATAAGTTGACATGTAGTTGCAAATTTATTTATAGTCAGTAGAATGTCTAAAGTGGGCCTTCATGCGGTTTGGATAAAATTACAGTAAAGCTGTTTTAATTAGCTTTTATGCATCATGAGTGATTATGACTCATAACAATTGTGTATTAGATTTGACTGAACCCAAGATCTGGGTTGTATGTGCATTTTTTTTTCTTTTTTTTTCAGGCTAAAATGTAAGTACTTTTTCAGTATAATTGCTGACATCAGCAGTCTCTTTCGCAATGATTTCATGCTCGATTACACTTACTAGCACCTTCTAGTATTGTGCACATGCGTCAAATGCTAGGAAATGTGCATAATCGAGCTTGAAATCATAACTATATCCAGAAACTGCAATAACAAGGTCTGCAGTGAAAAAGCAGTTGCATTTTGGTCTGTTCTCATCCAATCTTGCTTTTATGTGCTTTTTTGGAGCTTCAATGTTTTGTTCAAGGACACTAGTGCAACTAACAGGAAACTTTGGTGTATGCTGAATGTGAGCTGCTTTTTAATGTCTAATGTCAAGCACTTTATTTCACACAAATATTAAAAAAGTCAAAAGTTCATTGGTGTACTTTTGTTCAGCAATCTTCACCTACAGAAGGAATTTACAGAATCTCGGAATACACAGCAAAATGCGCATAAAAGTAATAAACAGCTGGTGAAAGACAATTGTTCTTTTTCTCTCTCTTTTTTTTTTAGCCTTTTTCACTTCCTCCACGTCTATTTGTTCAAAACTTTAATGAATTTGTCTGGTGGAAAGAGCAAATCACCCAAGAGGAGTTTGTAGGTTTCTACCAGGAGGACAAAGAGAGTATCCAACTGAGGGTACGTACACCGTGTCCTAACCAGACGAGTGTGTGCAAATGAACCCAAAGTCTATGATGATACAAGCTGTCAAGTGTGCTCTGAGACAAACTAAAGGTTACTGGCTATTAAAAAACAAGAAAAAGAACAAGAACAAGCACTTCATTTGATATGCTTCAATAGAATATATAACACTCTGTTGTTCATATGCACTAATTTTGGTCAATCGTAATGAATCCAATCTGATTTGAGATTCTAAAAGGTCTGTTTATATGAACCCTAAACATTAAAACTCGATTCACATATTTGCTTACATATATTCCAAACAAAATGCATTCAGAATCTAAGAAAACCACATTGACACTATGTCCTAACTACATGCGACACCGCAAAATGCGATAAGGTGTCCTAACTTGATGCGAAGCAATGCCGCAACACGCGATAAAATCCGCAACACGTGACGATTCTATTTTAGAAACGGTTTCACCGTGTCCTAATTAAACACGTTGCAATAACATCCCAGCTACAAACAATTTGTCTGTCCACACCAGACGCTGACACGACTATGAGACGTGATAAAGTCAATCAAAATTCACAGCCAATCAGAAGAGTGGCTAGTTCGGACAAACACAGCGATTAATGTGTAAAAGATACATTTTATCTTGTGTCATGGCATCACGTCGCGTCTGGTTAGGACACGGTGTGACGCTGCATTCACACAGAGAATCGGCATCAATGCTTGACGGAGGGTGTGTCTGAAGCTTCAGCCACTCGCATACTTTCTGGTGTTGCATGAACGCAATTGGCTAGCGACTGCTCTAGGGTATTTGCATAGACAATCTGATTGGCTGACGCCTGTGTAGGCGCCTAAAAAGTTAAGAAATGTTCAACTTCTACTGCAAGCAACGCAAATGAAGCGACACGACGAAACCCATAATTCAGTTCGGCAATGCGTGATGTCACCCATTCAAAGTAAATGAGAAGCGTTAACGCAGACGCCCCCTGGTGAATGCAGCATTACACGACAACAATGTACTAAAAGCAGAAAAGCATTTTTCATGAACAGATGACGAACGTTGTTAAAACGATCCCCATTCGCACGGATCTGCGTAAGCGATTAAAAATGCTGTGTTATGCTGCCAGGCCAGTAGATGGCGATGTCACTTTGTAAAGAAACACTGCATGCCTATAAACTAAACATGTAATACACGTGCATGACGTCACCGTTTTCACAAATTCAGGTTTTTGTAATTTACTTGGAGATAATATCAGTATCGTTTTCAAAAACTTGCACTTTAAAACGTTTGCATTTTCAGGCCCCCGAAACATCATTGTTGTGTAAATGAACGGCCAAAATGTGCAGTTTTTAGAAAACAGTGTCGTGTAAATGATCCCTAATGCCAATGTGATCTCGGACAGTAACCCTGCTATGTGCTGTATTTTTGGTTTTGTCACAATGTCTAAAAGCAAATCAATTTCTATAATGTCTATCTGCTTTCAGTGGGGATATAAATGCGTCTGTCTTATGCAACCTCTTGTGTGTGGTTCTATACAAGCGTGTCAGTATCACCCCAGTCACTTGAGGAATCAGTCACACCTGAGGCACATCAGGAGGGAATCAACCAGATTGCTAAAACCAGGTGCACACGGTGCTGTTATTTCTGTCTCTTGCAGTCCTGCAAGAGCTTACATAAGGCAGATAAATTTACAACCCCATTGAAAGCTGTTAGATAAACATGCTTGTGGTGACATTTCGTGGCACTTTCAAAGTGAAGTGTTCATGGAGCGGTGCTAAAAGCATGTTTAATTTTCTCAGATAAAGATGAATGTGGCAACATTTTATTATGTTGGTTGTACGTATCGCAGCAGATCAGAAGTGAAATGTCCGGGGAGTGGTGCTATAAGATTAATGCTATATTGCTTTTGAAAATAACGTACTGTACCACCTACACCAAACCCTACAAAAACTACTAAGAAACTATAAAAACAATTTCATAATTAATACGAAACTAATTATTAACTGCTCTCTAAGAAAAATCTGTAAAAATAGTGCCCAATGTATTGTCTCAATATGAAGGATTTTTCAAAGGTGTTTTATCTGTATTTTGAATTACGCTTTGCATTGCATTGTGTTGTGTTTTAGGGTTAAAGGAAATCTCCGTACACTTAACAAATAATGTCCTGGTGAAAAATTACCAGAACCTTTTTCAATGCATTTTTATTTTTGCAGTGTAATGCAGGAAAAATGACTAGCACTATGTTAACATTTTAACAACTACTGTTAATGAATACACAACGTTATTTTAGTAGATGGATAATAGCAGACTTATGACTTGGGTAACTGATCATTCTTCACAAAGAGCTATTTACTAACTATGGATAATTTTAAAGAAATGGCTTTTAATTGCAGTTTGCGGGACCTTACTCCTGTGCCCAAATTTTCCTCTGAAATTTACTTTAATTTGTATTCACATTTTCCACATTAAATAAAGAGAAGAGAGCCACACTTCTCACTGAGAGTCATGGAGACTGCTGGAACATTTCCAGTCATCAGCCTTAACCCAAATGTCAAAAAAAATGTTAACCCTCACAGTAATTTATTTATTTATCATACCTCACAGGTTCTATGTATGTCTCCTCCTACCTCAGGTTTCTTTTGAGATGCATTGCCCATGGGAAATCAGGACTTAAGGTGTGTTCACAACAAGGATGATAACAATAACAATAAAAAGATATAATTCTAAAAAACATTCTAAAGTATAGCAGAGTCCACACCACAACTATAACAATAACAGAGAAATTATATCGTTGAAATCACTTTCCTGCTGATGAATGATAAAAACAATGACAGCCAATCAGAATCCACCAGACTTTAATGATCTCAAGCATTTAAAGTGACAGATGACAAAAGCTCTCATTCAGAATTAACAGAACGATATTGTCCACTGGTGTGGACACTAATATAGTTATCGTTATTGGTGTGAACGGGTCTTTACTCCCCAAATGAATATCTGTAAGAAATTATGCAGGTATCTAGTGAGGTCCTACTCATTGTGGACTATACCACGAGGTATCCAGAGACGTTTCCCCTCAAAAAAGGGGGAAAGCATTGCATAATAATGGGGGACCTGTGTAAGCTGTGGCCCTCATTCTATAACATATAGAGAGATTTAAACAAACTCTTAAAAGGATGATGCTGAAGATGCCGATCTTTAATCCCCAAATGACTCCAACACCTTTCTATGGTTTCTGAGCAACTAGCTGTGGGGCAAAATCACTCAAACCACAAGGTCAGTTTAGTGAGGCTGAAAGTGGCTGCACCTCTTCCACCTTGGAATCTCTGAAGATGAAATTAGTTCTGCTGAGCAGCAGTCCGTACATCTTAAAGAAGTAGACACTGGCTGTAGATTGAGGGTCTGTCTCTATTTTGAACATGTGATTTTTGGCACACGTTTGATCCGTTGGTGCGCCCTCGAGATTCGAGTCATTCAAGCCAGCTGCCAAAAAATTGCCACTCCATGAGCAAATGTAGTCCCTTTAAGTTTCAGAATGCTTTGATTCCTCACGTGCAAAGATGACTATGCCAGTGAACTAAGAGAGAAGACTCTGATTTACCTCAAAAAAGACCCCCACATGCCAGAGAACAAATTAAACCAGAGGTTTCTTGCACAAGCAGCAGGTGCCGAAAAGAGTGACGGAAGAGGTTTGTGTCAATTACAGACAAGCTCCTATACAGAAGGTCAGGTGGTGTCATACCAGCCAGGAATATTGGGAATTAGATGATGGGCTTTGAAAACAGCTGGCTTACCAAGAAGGCCCGTCCAGTGAGGAGGAGGCCTGTAAGAGTAACAGAATGGTTGTGTTAACATTTACATTTGGCAGATGCTTTTATACAAAGTGACTTACATTGCATTAAAGGTACACATTTGATGAGTTCTTGCTCGCCCTGGGAATCGAGCACATGACTAAAGGAAGGCACAATGACTCCCAAAACATATTCTGTTTGCTTTCAGAAAATTATTTTTGGTGGTTCATTGCAAAGGGAATTGAAAAAGATGATTAGCTCATGCATTGTTGGGGACAAATGAAAAAAAATACTGAAGTAAAAAAAAACAACATCCCGGTCGGCTCACCTCTGTCTTCTTTATGACTAATGAAAGGTGTTCTGTACTTTGCAGGTCTCTAGTGAGTTCCTACTCATTGTGGACTATGCTACTAGGTTTCCAGAGACGCTTCCCCTCAGAAAAGAAAACTCCCAAAACATTGCATAGGCATCCCAAGGTCATCCTGAAAGACCAGATGCTTTTTGTTTCCCAGGTAATGGGAGACCTGTGTAAGCTGCGCATCTCAGTCTATAACATGTAGAGAGATTTAAACAAACTCTTAAAGGATGATGCTGAAGATGTTGGTGCCTGGATTCATGCTCCCTTACTCTGTACAGTCTCTTTGGTGTTAGCAAGGTCTCTCAGGCATCAACAACACTAGGTTTGTTTGACTTGGGGATTCTTACAAAAAAAATATTACATTTATTTTATGTTTTTAAGGTACAGAATGTAAACCTGAAAATATATTCTTGATAAATGATGGTAAACAAATTTGGCTTACTGTCCTTGAATGAAGGGCTCGGTCTCGAGCTCAAGGACAATGGTATTGGATAGAGTAAGGTAGCTTAGATTAGCGATGAGGAGGTGGAGCAGGGCTGGGCAACTCTGGCTCTCGGGATCCACTTTCTTGCATCTCCAACTTGGGCTGCATTTAACTGTTAAAATAGACCAACTATTTTAACAATGTCTTTACTACTTTTCTGGACCTTGAATGTGGTAATTATGTTGCTTTCTATGGGGGATAAAAAAGAAAAAAACTCTCGGATTTCATCAAAAATATCTTAATTTGTGTTCCGAAGACGAACGAAGGTCTTATGGGTGTGGAAAGACATGAGGGTGAGTAATAAATGACAGAATTTTCATTTTTGGGTGAACTAACCCTTTAATGATTTCAAGCACAGAATTGGACACTGTCAATGTTTTTTTTTTGTTTTTTTTTGTGCAACAGCGATCAAAAGTATGTTTCTTTTGTCTGATGCGACAAATGCATCAAGCAGCTGTAAGCAAAGTAATGCAAAGTGATGAATGAGTTATTGTTATCACCACTTTTTCATGCAAATTGACACCCATGCTTACAACTATCCCTGTCTTTCAGGTAGCATAATATTAACTCTAGTGATAAAACTCAAAGCCAGATCTTTTTCTGACATGCAAATGGAAGTAGTCAGAAGTTTTGCCCTATCGCAACCACTACCCTCGATGATTACCAGTGCATGGCAGGAGATTCAAAAAGGACGATTACCCCGTGCAGGCTGACCCAGCCCTGTGCTACCAACATCTAAGCACCTTCACAAGGACGGGCTCTGCGGTGCCGCTGGGATCTGCTTTGGGTCCTGTGCTGGGCTAAAGCATGAGAGATTGAGCGGTTCAGATCGTGTCCCCTCCCCTCCATCTGCTCTACAGAGCTGCTGTCAGACTGTGCCCAGTAATGAAGGGTGTCATGAAGGTTACACACATCTACTGCTCTGGACCTCCTCCTGTTTACCCCTCCACCCGCACCACCAGAGAGAAGCAGAAGAACCTTTGATGAGTGCAACAGCTGCTCTGATAATCTTCGTGCCTTTCTAAATATTGACTAGAAATATTTGCTGTTGTAGAACACTGCATGTTGTAGTTTCCATCCTTCCTTTATTGATTGACATATGAATTCTTATCAACATTATCACTTTGCATAAATGCATGCATGCAAAATATTAAAAGCCGTCAATCTAACAAAAAATAATCTGAATCTAATTAATTAGTTTAATTAATTGCAATTAATATCAATATTTGCTGAAAGATAATTCAGAGTAATCACATAAATAATCACAGTAAACGATTCTTACAGTATTTGACTTCATTTGCCTAACGCCATGCTGTTTACTTTTCAATTGCACATTAATATATAATTTAGAATGTGTGACATGTGCATGCATAATGACTGTTTTGCATTTTGAATTTAGGATAACACTTTATTTTACAGGGGACATATCATGATAATCTGAGTTTTTTCCATGTTTAAGTGCTATAATCGGGTCCCCGGTGCATCTACCAACCCAGAAAACATGGAAAAGGACAACCCAGTAACTTTGTTTTGGTAAGCCTTTCTCTACAAGCATGTGAAAAAAACGAGCCACTCAGATTTCACTCGTAGGAAGGAGATCTCATTATATTAAGATCTGCACGTCCATCAATCTGCACGTTTCCACCCACAGCGCCGCCATTTTGTTTTCAGAAGCGACAACGGTGTACCAGTTCTAACGGCATGACAAAAGTGTGAGCAAAGCATGTTAACTGTTCTGTCGTTGGCTGCACAGACGAGCACTGAACACTATTTAGAGTCTCGATACCTTGCATAGCCTGCAAGTTGACCCTGGCAAACTCGATTTCTAAAAAAGGAGCGTTTCTGTCCAAGCGATATTTCAGAGCATTTGATAGCAATCATAAATTTTATGTACAGTGGGTGTCCATACGGGTTTTGCTCAAAAGATGACGGCACATGCTACTGGATGAGTTGAATCAACTCCACAGCAACTACATAAATGTATCCACTAACCATTCAGAAACCTCCGGTTTCATTCTAAAAGTTGTAACTTCTTCCTGAGTCTCTCCATCAGTGTCGACTCCGGTTTGAACAATGTAAGGCTGAACACCGTTACTGACAATCCTCATTTTGGCTGCGTGAGATTCTCCTGCTTTGTTGTTGTTGAGCAACCAAAGCACGAGCTGTTAAAGCTCCAGCCTCTTTTGGAAAGGGGGCCGGGAGCAGCAGCTCATCTGCATTTAAAGGGACACACACAAAAATGCCGTGTTTTTGCTCACACCTTAATAGGGTCAAATTTGACAAGCTTTAATAAATTATCTGTGGGGTATTTTGAGCTGAAACTTCACAGACACATTCTGTGTCTTACATTAAATCTTGTGAAAAGGAGCGTAATAGGTCCCCTTTAAAGTGACATAGTTACACATTACTACATGTACCTACTATAGTAAATTATGCATAATTACAAGTAACTAACCTAAACCAAACCCTAACCTTAACTCCATAGTAAGTACATGTAAGTTCATTGCCACATGCTTATATTTTGGTAAATTCCCCCTATAAATTAACATAGTGTATCTAGTCTTTGCACACAGTACATTCACATATTAGCTGTGGCGAATCTTGTTTAATCATTCTAGTCAGTCTCAGGAACAAATAAGAGAGTTAATTCTAGAAGGCCTCGGTACTGACACAGCATACAGAGCGAGCTCTGATTGGACTGTGTTGCTGTGCAATATGTGATGCTTTATGGCTCAAAGAATCCAATTCTAATCCAGAGCAAACAACAACAGTAAAACATTCACTGAAAAACCACTGATGTAGCCAGATGGTGCTGGGCATCAAAATAATCCATCAGTTTTTTTCTGTGGAAATTACAGTCTGCTTGTTTGTAAAACGGAAATATTGACACAGATTTTTGAGATCCACCATTTTTCTTTTTTCTTGGTGTTAAGTGATGAAATAATGTAGATATAATTCATGTTGCCTCACATGTGTTGATTCTTTCAGTTTTGTTTGAAATCAAAGTCATATCTCATACTTTTCTTTTTTTAAATCCACTTAAGTCCACTTAGTATTGGTGCTTGTCAAGATTATTTCACAACCATAACAAGGTTATATCTAAACCATAGAATTAAGCAGACATTTTCTCTGCTATGCGTTTAAAACATGTAAAATGTAAAAAAAAAAAAAGAATAAAAGTGCTTTGCTTCCAAAGAAGTCTGAAATTCGGAGAAAGCTAGTGTCCTGTTGTGTTCCTATTCATGTCCATGGCACTTGTTCGACTGGTGCATGCTATCCTGAATGTACAGTACACAACCTGCATGGTTTTTGCTCAAGTTTTCAGTTTAGAAAGTTTATCTTATGAAGCAATGAAAATTAAATTTTTCATGATGCGACCTCTGTAACTTTTTAAATAAATAAAAACTGTGACTTTTAGATGCTGAATAATTGGACGTAGGTTTCTGTCCAGCTGGTTTGAGAGTGATTGATCTAAAGTGCAATTGTTTTAGGTGAATTTTGAGTTACAATCAGAAATTCTTTCTCTCACCATGTTCATTAATTGTTCCACCATAACAGGATAATGTCAGACAATCAAAACATTAGCAAAGCTCAATGCAGTGGACACAGCCAAGAAATATGAGATGCTTGAATTTCCAATGTCAATAACATCTGTGGAAATCTGGTAAAACAAATGTAGAGAAAGGGTGGAGAGTGATGAAATTGGAGCTGAAATTGCAAATGCAATGGGGATTTTCAAAGCAACACGCTGGAGAATAATATTTATAGTTAACAAGCTATTCATATTTTAAGCAATAAAGAAGACTTGATAGTATAATGAAATCTAATGACCCTCTTGACTGGTGTAAAGAACCGTATTTTTAGTTCCCAGTGGTGAATTGCAGACAAGGGAATCATTCTAATTAGTTTCTTTTAAAGGTGAACTATACCAAAAGATTACTTCCTTGACTTTTGTTTCATAGATCAGACTTTTTAAAATTATAACACATTATATGTCCCATTTAAGTAATTTACTATAAAACTATCAATTGCCCATGCAAAACTCACCTCCACAGTGGTGATTGTGTGGTTGTTTGAATGTTTCTACATTGTTTTTATGTGAATGTTAGGATTATTCTGGGTGGTTAGTGGTCTAGGTCACTCCCTAGTGGCTTTGTTCACATGCACCACAGGGGAAATCTGATTTTATTAGACACACTGTGTAAACTGTGAGGCGTGTGTGTGCAGATCTGATTTTTATGCCCTTTTCAGACTGCAGTCACATTTGCTAGCACCTCCACATTGGCGTAAATTCATTATCAGAGAGACTTAGGTAATTACTTAGAATAGAATTACATTACTTTTATGAATTTTGCTGAACAAACAAGTCTGATCCATGGAGGCTCCACCTCAAAACTTACAGGACTTAAAGGATCTGCTGATAACATCTTTGTGTCAGATACCACAGCACACCTTCAGGGGTCTAGAGGAGTCCATGCCTCGACGGGTCAGGGCTGTTTTGGCAGCAAAAGGGGACCAACACAATATTAGGAAGGTGGTCATAATGTTATGCATATCAAGTATATATCATGAAGATGCCGAACATGAACACTGTGGAAAAAAAGGATATGTTTGCCTTCTAGATTCAAGTCTTATTGGGATTTTTGTAGTGCAACTCGTGTGGACTCAAACTCTGCCTGTACACAAATAAAAACAGATTTAGCATTCAAACGACACCCAAAACAAAACTTAATTGTGCAACGCAAAATGCTTGAATGACTGCAAAACCAAGCACATTCATCTCACCTGTCTCTAATGTAGCTGGACTGACTAGTGTAGTTACTAATGAAGTCAGCAACTCCAAACTTTGGGTGAAAATGTGACAGTCTATAGAACTTTATAATGTTGTACATTCTCCCACAGCATATTTACTCGCAGCTGTTCCATATTTGCTTTTCTAACAATGCAGCGTGTGCAGTGCTGTTGTTGTCTAAAGGACTTTAAATAAATTTAAAAAGCATTTGAACACGCATTTGTGATGAGCCTGATTAGAGCTCCAGCTGCACCGCGAGAGCTCTCCGAGTTCTGGTGGCATTCATTTTCAGTCTGTCGCGTGTGATGTATGGGGCTATTGGCCGGACATGGCGGCGAGGGCGGGCCGACCTTGCAGGGCGGCACTCTGGGTCGAGCTCTCCCCGTTTGACTGAGCCCGAGCCCAGAAGGCCCAACACCAATTAAGAACACTACATCAGTCTGACAAAGCACAAGGTGACTAATTCCTCTGCCTTGTTTGTTCCTCAAAAAAACTGTGGAGCTCAGCATTGTGGGACTAAATGTTGGGGACGGTGTAAATGTGTGTTGAATAGGATGCTGTAAATGTGAAGCAAGTGACTCGCCCTGCAAGGCCAGAGGGGTTCTGTCACTTCTTGTCAAAAGTCGTGACACTTTAAGACACAATTTGCTAATAACTTCTGTAAATAAGCATTAACGCTGAGTTATGTCAATGTAATCGTGTTTTGTTAAAAATCTCACTTTATTCCGATGGTGCACTTTAACTACGTGCACTGCAAAAAAAGCTGTTCTTACTTAGAGTTTTTGTCTTGTTTCTAGTCAAAATATCTTAAAGTTCTTAAATCAAGAAGCATTTTCTTGACAAGTAAAAATTATTTTCTTGTTTTCAGAAAAAATAAGTCAAAATTAAGTGAGTTTCTCCTTAAAACAAGCTAAATAATCTGCCAGTGGGGTAAGCAAAATAATCTTATATCAAACCAAAAATAAGCTATATAACCTTGTTTTCAGTTTGGATTAAGATTATTTTACTTACCCCATTGGCAGATTATTTTGCTTGTTTTAAAGAAAAACTCACTTAATTTTGACTTATTTTTCCTAAAAACAAGAAAATTATTTTTACTTGTCAAGAAAATGCTCCTTGATCTAAGAATTTTTAGATATTTGGACTGGAAACAAGACAAAAATTCTAAGTAAGAACAGCATTTTTTACAGTGTGTCAACTAACTCTCATTAGAGTATTAGTAGACTGTTAGGTTAGGGTTCGGGTTAGTATGTAGTTGAAAAGTTACTTATAGTTTGTAGAATGTCTAAAGTGGACCATCGAAATAACACAGGTTTGTGTTTTAATAGAACATAGTGTTATTTTTTAGAAGTGCAGATGGTGCAGATAGTAGATTATGTACATGTTAAGGAAAACAGAAAGCAGTCATGCATTGCAATTATGTTAATATTCAAACTGATTGAATTTTTTTCCATGAATACCCTTGAATTCTGATCTCTGTAGGGGGAATGATACACATAAGCGTGTAATGGTCCTTGAAAGTGCCAAATGATTCAAAGCATTTCTTCCAGCACTTTGAATGGGCCACCTGCTGTAGACAGAGTTTTGTTAGCTGGTTTCCTCTGGCTTGGTTTTCCTTCTCTTCTTTGGTTTTTGAGCACAGGCAGAAAGCTGAACGGGTGACAATCTATATGCAATTTTTTTCCCACCTAAAAGTGTTATAGAGAGGTTGAACTGGTACTTGATGCATTTCAAGCAGAACAGAAAAGGAAAACTGTGATGCAATGCATTTAGATCTGTGCTTTGCCAATTTGAATGGTTTATCTGAAATGTTAAGCAATTCTTAATTTAATATATTAAAACATTAAAAGTCATTTTGTGTATCAGAAAAATTCAACTTAATATTTAATTCCAACTAGTAAGATTTTCTTCCTTTTTTTCTTCTGGAAAATAAATAAATTAATAATCCATGTGATCCACTATCAATGTTTATACAACAGTTATTTCTGGTTCTCGAATCTGATTGGCTGAGAGCCGTGCAATATTCTAGTGATAACAGCACTCCTACCTTTTCACCATTTACTCCGCTTGAAGCGACTGTCATGGCGGCCGAACAAATCCACCACATTTTTTACAAATAACACACCTGTTGTACCACAAATTGTAGTTTTAAGAGTTTTTTAGGCGAGAATGACTCATATTTAAGCATATCGCCAATTTCACAATTTGTTTAGATGTTTTCGGAGATGTGAGCTCCAGGCCTTCAGCAGCCGTTCAGTGCTCGAGTCCCCGCTGAGAACAGCTTCATCTCGGCCAGTGCTTCGGGGATTTGCCGTTTTCTCTTATAGTGGTTAAACATGAGATATAATTAATTTTGGGTACATAAAATCTGGTTACATAAAAGGCAATCTTTGGCCTTATTAATCTATTACTTGTTCCTGAGCAAATAGAATTGGGCTATATTTAACTGACATCCTGTAGAGCACTGCTTTTGTAGGTTTCACCGAATTGCACATCTGTGTTTATTTCCTATTGTTATTTATAATGGCTATTGTTGTTAATTAAAAAAATTTTCAATTAATATTATATTTTATATAAATAATATGTTGTATTTGCGATTGAGAAAGGGTCCATTAGTGTGTAATATGGATTGAGTGAAACTTACTTAAACTTACTTAAACGTTAATACCAGTACAAACTTTACGAGTGAATGAGACTTCAATGAGTCAGTCGCAAGAGACTTTTAAAGGATTAGTTCACTTTTAAATACACTTTTCCTGATAAATTTACTCACCCCCATGTCATCCAAGATGTTCATGTCTTTCTTTCGTCAGTCGAAAAGAAATGAAGGTTTTTGAGGAAAACATTCCAGGATTTTTCTCCTTATAGTGGATTTCAATGGCTACCAACAGGTTGAAGGTCAAAATTACAGTTTCAGTGCAGCTTCAATGGCTTTAAACGATACCAGATGAGAAATAAGGGTCTTATCTAGCGAATCAATCGGTCATTTTCGAAAAAAATACAACCGTTTATGATTTATAAACAAAATATCGCCTTGAACGTACTTTCCGCTTCCGTATTCTTCATAAGGCTTACGCTGAATGTCCTACGCCTTCCTTATTCTACTTACGGAAAAAAACGAAACTGGCGCCGTGTTCGTTATGTAAGTAGAATAGGGAAGGCGTGAAAGAGACTTTTGTAAACAAAGGATGTTGTTTTAGTGTTGTATGTTGTGGAAAATCCCCTTAAAGGTGGACTCAGTATAATTTCAAAAACACTGTTTGTAAGTTAGTCGGGCCGACACCAACAACAAATGTCTAACCAATCAGCATTATGACGGTCGAGGAGAGCGAACGAGCAAGAGGGAGATTTGAAAATAAGAAAAAAACCGCAGAACGAGAGACTGGACACAATACAAAAGAGCTCAGAAGAATATCACTGGAATGAAGGTTTATGACTGGGCAAGAGCTTTAGGACTCGTGTTTATATCAGAAAAGCTTTACAGCGCTGGAGAGAGCTAAGTGGGAAGGCCTGAAAACAGATTCCACTCATGTAAGTAACACGGTTTTGATTGTCTGGAGCTGCTGTGCTGTTGGCGACTAACAACAAACTCTTGTTTGTATTTACTCTTGTGTACTGTATGTTCATTTTTTGTGCTTCCTTGCCGTTCGTTCATCATCTGCGCTTTATTATTCGTGAAGCATTTTGTTGTGTGTCAGCTGTGATAAACAGACATCCACTCGCATTGCGTGTGTAACATTGGCCAGATAGTTTTGCAGTTAAACTACTGCACACTGATGCCCGCTAGAGAATGAGGTGTTTAACATCGTTAGTGCACTCGCCTCGCATGCCAGCAGCGTACGGGCCGGGGTTCGAGACTGACTCGGAGCAGGGTGGTTAGGATTGGAGGGTGAGTTTTGGAGGCGGAGCAATGAAGAGAGGTAATTCTCGCTCAGGCTCTCTCTCTCTCTCTCTCTAATCAATTCAATTCAATTCAATTACAATTCAAGTGTGCTTTATTGGCATGACAAAAACTATACATTTGTATTGCCAAAGCAATTGCAGCTGGGCTGCTTACAAATAGTCCATATGTATAAACAGAAAAAAAAGAAAGAATAATAATAATAATAATAATATATAAAAGTATTAAGCATGTAGTGCAAAATGAATTACTAATGTATGTAAGTATATAAACTAGGTAGAAAAAAAAGATGAGGGATTAGACAGATTTACAGAAGCAAAATGTACATCTAAGTAATATTACAGAGTAATACGGTTTAATATAATCTACATGTGCTGGAAACATCAGATCAGGGCAAATTGAGTGTTTTCTCTTCTATGGTGACAGGCACATATTGAGCAGCAAACACACAGCAGTTCTTGCGTTCTCCTAACAGATATGGCAGTTTCTCCTCTCTCTCTCTCTAATACTGAACAAAATACAGTGAGTTTCAATGAAGCGACTCCACGTTTCTTTGTTACTAGTTCTAAAGTGACATTTCAGAATTAGTAACAAGCTTTAATAACCCATTTGTCCATTAGGTTTAAATCAATATCAGTTTTACAGCATGAAATCACAATTGACAATTTATGTTTTTTGTTTTTTTTGTAATATTGCAGTATTTATTGTACATATATTTTCCATGCACATCATTATTGTTTTACATTTTATGTGCCACATAATCTTGAATCAGAATATCTTCCATCTTCCACAGGGGCAACCTGTCACTCACATGAGATCCACCAATAGCAAACCACAACCATCCAATCAATTCCCCACCGACAAAATCAAGCCCCGCCCTACATTTGTTCTTGTTCTAGAAGCCATTTCACTCAGATATACGTCACAATAGGGAAGAAAAGACTAGCGCAACTTCTGTTTCATGCTGATGAAGGTGATAAATAACATTTAATTTGTACAATATTTAATTCCACAGGATAATCTAAAAAAATAAGCAATACAGCATGGTTTGTCTAGTACATAGACAACAGAAATAACTGTGGTAATTTATAACAGTTAGTTCTGCTCCTCAAATAAACCAACCCGTTCTCTCAAGGCGTCCGATACTGCTGCATGTCCAGAAATGTTGCTTCTGCTTCTGTTGGCGCCGTATAAAATACTGACACAGCTATGATTCTGCCATACCTGATATGACATAAGTCATATTTTTACTGTTATTATTGCAGGTTTTGCATTTGTGCAAATAAATAATTTCAAAAAGGAGTGTGATGGGCTGATCACAGTGTTGCTGTGCTGTTCACCCAAACAGAAACAAATTCAGTTTCATGGCAAATCCAAGGACAGCAGTGAACAGAGCGGCCATCGGAGATCTCTGTAGTAAGATATTTCCTATCTCTCCTCATCAGATTGGAACACATGCATCATGCCTTTGTCCTTGAGGTAGTTTCATCCTCGCCTTACTAGAAGAAAAATGTGATTACACACGTCACGTCTCATGAGAAACTACACGCTAGAACCACCAAGTCATCAAATCTGTGGATATTCCTTATCGTCAAACAGGCTACTTCTTGTTTTCTTCCACATCTGGGCCTGTTTTTTTCTTTCTTTTTTCTCCAGGCAGCAGAAGAACACATCCGGAAGAGTGACAGAATCATTGTTTAAAGAACGCAGCCTACTGCACTTCAATTACTCTTTTTATTACAGGGTTCAGTAAGAGATGTTAGCTGCATACAAACCAGAAAAAATGAGTTTAAAAATCAACAGATAAAAGAAACGCACCTGGAAAGCATAAAGCAGTCGTTATTAAAACATGAAATACATTCAAATGAAATGAAAACAAAACACAGAGGTGCCCAAACCAACATAAATAAACAATAAGCAACAGCAAAATATAATTTGTGTTGTACTAATGGACAAGCATTAGTTGGTATAAAATGAAAAGGTATTTTCATCAAAATGTTTAGCCACATTGTCAGTATAACAGTGTACTCTGTCAGCCTTTTGCAGATGTAAAATATGGCTACGATTTCATGACAATAATTGAAAATGCACAAGACTGCACTTTCTCCCAACATTCGGCTATACCTTTCGACCCGCCTCAGCCATAAGGTTGAGGTTCACAACACGGTTCACAATACTGGCCCTTATTTCATCAGAAACATGTCTACAATCTTGACCTCTTCCAGTGTTTTGCCTCCACACCCGTCCAGCACACATCCTTACTCCTCTTCTTCTTCTCGGCTGTTGACCCTGTTTGATTCCTTGTTGTTCTTCCATTGTCAGAATTTGTAACACTGTGTTTTGCTCTGCTTTCCAAATGAAGCTCAATGAGATGCTCCTGTGAGCTATTTTAGAGAACTGGTTAATCATTGGTAGATCTAATGCTTTACATTTCCCTTCATTAGTGAAATTCATCATTCACCTGCACAATTCATCAATTCAAGACACATTTACAAAAAAAATAATTAGTAATAAAAATCTAATAGAAATGTGTAGAAAATATGATTGACAGAATATGACAACTAGTTCAACAATTTTGCATTTAATTATGCAACAAAAAAAAAAATAGAGTTTTCGGGTAGTTTTTGTGTTACCCAGATACTGGGTCAGACGTAACAACCCAGTGTTTGGGTAGATTTTGTGTTACCCAGATCCTGGGTCAGACGTAACAACCCAGTGTTTGGGTAGTTTTTTGTTACCCAGCTCCTGGGTCAGACGTAACAACCCAGTGTTTGGGTAGTTTTTATGTTACCCAGCTCCTGGTTCAGACGTAACAACCAAGTGTTTGGGTAGTTTTTGTGTTACCCAGATCCTGAGTCAGATGTAACAACCCAGTGTTTGGGTAGTTTTTAGTTTTTGTGTTACCCAGCTCCTGGGTCAGACATAACAACCCAGGGGTAGAGTTATTTATCGCAGGTCAAATTGGTGCATGTCTTCGGTAAAATACAGGTTTCTGTGCATTTTATTGTATCTATAATTCGTTATTGTTCTGAAGTTAGCAGATAGAAAATATGTTTTAAAATAAAGGAATTATCATGCAAACCAGTGGTTGTGTGGAGTATAAAAAAAATAAAAAAGTTTAGAGGATTTAAGTTAATTCGTAAATGTTAATTCATATAAGAAGTAAAAAAAAAAAAGAAAAAAAAAAGCTAGTATTATAGTAAAATGAATCAACTCTTTATGCTGGGTTAAATAAACAACCCAAATTGCTGGTTAAATTAACCCAACATGTGTTCTGCCATATATATTTACCCAGCCCTTGGGTTGAAAACAACACAAATTGGGTTGATTTAAACCAGTGTTTTTTAGAGTGTAATTTACCCCTATATTTACAAAATAACATTATCCAAAGCGTGCTCACGGAACATCTTCCAGTCATGAGTCAGCAAAACATGCATACGTCATGGTGCTCCACCTACTGGATTGCAGGTCAATATTTTCATAAATAAAATGGAAAATTACGTTTGTTTGTTTTTTTTTGTTTTTTTGCAAACAAAGCACTTAAAATGGAGGTCAAACCACTGGAGTACTTTAATGACGTCTTTCCTACCTTTCTGGACCTCGAATGTGTAAATTGCATTGCTCCCAATGAAGAGACTGAGAGCTCACAGATTTCATCAAAAATATCTTCATTGGTGTAATGTTAAATTCTGTCATTAATTACTTACTCATTCCAAACCCTTCGTTCATCTTCGGAACACAAGTTTCATTTAATGTTGTGTTTCTCTAAATCTAAAGTGCACTTCTTTTTCACAAGGGTTGTGATGCAGAACTGCCTGGTGGACTGAAAAAGAAAAAAACACACAGTCCAGTCAGTTGTTAGACTGATATAGCAAGCATGTTAACACGTGAACTATCACCTAAGCACAAGCTGCCATCGGATTTCCTTTGGATTGACGTGCACGTTGTTGTTGTCATTATTATTATTATTATTATTATTTATACAAAAGGATTTTAGCTTACATGCGTCAGTCCTGCATTGTAAGCATGTCTGTGCTTGGGCCAAACTCAGAGAAACAAATCGTTGATTTTTGCTGCTCTGTTTCAGGGTCATAGATCTGTTCAACGTCACCGCATGCTAACCTTGCAGCCCACGTCGCCCATCTGTCGAAAGGGAACACGGAGTGGCTGTTGCAACCTCTCGTTTTAATTATTCAGACTTGTAAGCAACTTTCTGCTCCCTGGGAAGGTGTGGGCTGGAGAAAAATGGGTGGATGTCATCTGAGGCCAGGTGTGCAAATGGCTTCATCTGAGGTGTCCTACTGCCTACAGGAAGAAGGATTAGTTGAAAAGAAAGGTCGAACCTTAGAACAGTTAGCTGTTGGGCAAATACTGCAGAATATGGTTATTTGTAGTAGGACTTTCTGCAGATCACGTGCATCACATCAAGAACAACAACGCAAAATATATGAACTGCTTAGTGAGTAATGTTTCAAAGTGCCCATATAATGCTATTTTTAAGGTTCTTGGTTTTGTTTCGGAGTTTCCTACGTCAGGTTTACATGTATCCAAGGTTAAAAAACATAATATCCACTGCAGCATCAGCTCTTTTCTCTCAGTGTCTGAAACGGTTCGGCTCTGCTCTGATTGGTGATATGGCTCAGTCTGTTGTGATTGGTCAGAAACCAAACGCTCATTATCATATCTGAATCTCAGCTCTTTTCTCACAGTGTCTGAAACGGTTCAATCATGAACTCTCTTTAAATCCCACCTTTCTGAGTGCCTGCTCTGCTCTGATTGGTCAGATGACCCTGTCTGCTGTGATTGGTCAGAAACCAAACGCTCATTATCATATCTGAATCTCAGCTCTTGATTCACAGTGATACGGACAGTAACAGTTTTACCGTATCAATCTCATCAAAGTGGATTTGCTTTGGCAGCAGAAAACAGCGTCTTCTCGACATGAACAACACGAACCAAACTCTTCCAGTCTCAGACACAACTACAGTGATTGAGGGCGGGGCAAAGAGACGCTGTTCAGCCAATGAAGACCATAGGCTGGCATTATGCAAATTAGTTACAAACCTACACAGGTTCAGCAGAAAGTGAGACTGGAATTACTGACGACTCGTTTCAGTTCAGAATCGATTCTTTCTTTTGAGAGACAAAAACTCTATTTATCTCCACTGTGATCTTTGAAACTTTGCAGACCTTTTATATTCACAAACAGTTTACATTTAAAAATGTTTGAATAGAAAAATACTGTGAAATGTTACATTAAAAATAAAACTCTTTAACAGTTAAACCATTGACAGATTTTCACCATATACGGTAAGGTAAAGGTGCGTTCACGCCATGCTTTCATGAGATTTCAACTTCACATCCTCGTAGGGCTCATAATTACAGATTGTAAGATGGGAATTTTCTGAGAGCTCCTACCTGACCGCTGCAGATTCATTTAGACTTATAATAGTCTAAATAATTCCCAGTCTGAGAACGTGAAGAGCTCCGAATAGAACGTGTTTTGACTATGGACTACAGAAGTTACAACATGGCGAGAATGCAGCATAACTTATACTGTATGTAATTTCACTGTAAAATAAAGACAAATTTGTGGGTTTTGGGATTAGTTATGAATTACCAAATAATTTAAGGTGAAAAACGGTAAACAGATATTCCCAGAAGCCTGTGTGTGTCACGGCTGGGTCCAGTAGAGAGCAAAGTAAAGGTGAGGATCTAATCACATGCAGTCTTTATTAATCCACTAGATGAAGAAAATTCAAGAAGATGAAGAATTTAACTCAAACGGACTGTATAAACACAGGTTAATTAATTAAACTAGACACAGTTGACAAACTAATCAGCAACTATAGAAACAAATGAGAACATACTAGGAACACAGGAAACAGGAAATAAACACATGAACAGAACAACTTTAACATAAGAGTCTCTTAACAGAAATAACCATATCACATGTGATTACATTTTATATATTACAGCTTTCTGTTTTATCCCCTGCATTATTATTATGGTGGTTATCAGTACATTTTAAGATTAAAATATATGATTATATGTTGGAAAATATACGGGCATTAATTTGCATTCCTGAAACATTGTCAAAGTATTTTTCACTGTGAATTTCTGGCAACCACACTTAAAATAAATTTAACAAGATACTGAAAAATATCTCTATAATATGAACTATTTTACCCAATATTTGTGCGTGTTGTGTTCTTTTGGAGTATTGCATTGTTAGTTTATGTAATAACTTCTAAAATATTTTGGAACATGAACAAATGTAGGGCGGGGCTTGATTTTGTTTGTGGGGAATTGATTGGATGATTGTATGGTTGTGGTTTGCTATTGGTGGATCTCATGTGACAGGTTGCCCCGCCCTCGTCATCAGAGAAGAGAGGAGATGTCACTGAGAGAGGGAGAGGAACAAATGATTATGTGCACAGATAAATAGTTTAGAACAAATACTGCAATATTACATAAAAAGTAAAATTGTCAATTTTGATTTCATGATGACTTTAATAATCTGTCTAAATAAATATTATTATGTGGCTTTTTCAAAGACAGGTCACAAATGGGGACACAACTACTTTGATTCACAGCAATCGGAAGTCATTTAGCCAAAATAAGCAAGGGTATTATTACCTTGTCCATGATTTTAAAAAGGAAAGTACAAAATAATTAAAAAAAAAATGCAGGCATCAAAATCAATTAAATCAATCATTTTTTATTTATTTATTTTCTGGGTTTTGGATGTGCACATCTATTTTGATGTTTTTTTTCATACTATTTTTTACCATTTTTTTTTTTTTTTGTGATTTATTATTTATTACGACTCTTGAAAGCAATTACTTCTGTCCCGTACTACAATGAGAAACACTCTTGAGGACATTGTAAACACACTTTCCACATGAATAAAAGACAGAAAAAGCAGCCTAATTAATTCACAGAAATGTCTGCTGCTTAAAATGTCATGAAATTTGGATGCAAATAAAAATAACCTGACTAGTAATTATGGGATAGAACGAGATGTGACATACTGTAGAAGAGTTTTGCTGGCGGCTGGGTAGGTGTCTAACATATTGCACAGACCCGTCCTGTAAATCAGAAGTAGTGAGTGATGGAACTCTACTGGGCTTTGGCTCTGGTTCTAATCTATTAGAAGCGTCTGTTGAATGAAAACAGGAAGAGGGGTTGCTCATGGGACACTTCCATACGACACATCTGTGCCAAAGATTATCCATATCCGACCATATGGTCCAGAGCAGAGAGCCGGATCTGCTATTGTATCTTGGCATCTGAAAGCACCTGAAGGGCAGCAGAAGCTGAACATTAAACCTGCATAATGCATACACTATCAAAAAAATATAAGATGAGTACATATTTCTATTCTTTGTTTGATTGTACCTATGCAAATGTAATTTGTAGATAATAGTGTGCTTCATTTTAAATAGGAAAACACATATGTTCAGGGTAACATCCAGGATTTTTACTCTCCAGGATATGTTATTCTGGTCTCATCCTTGATGGTTTCAACATTTCTTACCTTAAGGGCACTCACTCTATTTGGGTTCACATTGCCTTTGATCGAACTCATAATATTTGTGTTAACACAAGCATTAGATCAGCAGCACAAACATCTGTAGCATTGATTGGTGCTGAACAGCTTCATCATGTGTAGATCATGATGAAACTAGCAGGGTCTCCATGTATTTCACCATCAAACGGCATCATTGATTATTATGACGTCACGTCCGCATTTCTCATTCAAAATCCTGCAGGTCACATGATGCCGTCTGCCTACGAGTCAGGAGGATGAGGAGCCCCATTTGTCTTTCTAATTGTATTCTTTCGCTCACTGCATCGATTTATTGCACCTGCTGGAAAAGCAATTCAGTGTTGCTCCGAGGGCACAGCTTTCACACCGTTATGAATCGTGTGTCGCCGTGTTTTAACTTTGGAAAAAAGCGTCTTCTGATTATGCTTATGGCATGAGGTATAAAAACAGTAATTAAATATGCAACAGCATAGGACTCATAACTTATTGAGGCTTTTGCCTTTTCCTGACAAATTGTCCTTTTTAGACTCATTAGGTAAGTCATGCATGTAGCATTTCATCTGCATAAAGAACAGGAAAATAATTGCTTCCTTGATATGTTGGGTTCTGGTAATGAATTATTAAAAGGTCACAAATATCCAGTTCCGCTTTGGTTTCATGTGTTGTCACCACAGTCAATGCCTCAGTCAATATTTCAGCCCAGAAAAAAAACACTGGCTGCTTTGAGGAATATTATTTTGGGGAAAGAAAAAAATATATAGAGAGAGAGAGAAATTACTTTGAAACTGGGAGGAAATTCATCTCCCAGGACTCGTATCTCATTCTGAATATAGATGAATGTATCAAGTCAATGCAAAAGAGCATGCATGTGATCGCTCGACTATAATAATGCAGTATGTGCCAGGCTGCTCATATACTTTTGGTTGCACTTTATGTTACAGTATGTGTACAGTGTACTTACCTAAGAATGTACTGGGTAATATACATGGGTTAAGGTTAGGTTTAGGGGTAGGTTCAGGGTTGGTACCAAGTTATTACTCAGTTATTGCAATTACTATAATATGTACATGGGAAACAGGACTGTACAATAAAGTGCTAGCATACTTTCATTTAAAATTCATTTGTATAGATGCTGAGCAATAGTCTTCTTTTCTTTATTTTCTGAGAGTAGCTTTGTTGTCAATCTGTCTGTTATAATAATGAATAATTCTGAAGGGGTTTAAGAGGAGATTCTGCTGCAGCGTTACAGGACAATGAATTGGGTTTGGCCCAGAGGAGCATTAATCCACTCGCTCGTGCTTCAGATAACGTGCTGCCAAGAGTCTCGCACACTTCCTCTGCAGTCGCACAAAGTCAAACGCTTTTGCAGATGCAGGTGCAGAAAGTGCAAGTACATGGTCTCACAAACAGACGGTGTGTGATTTTCAAAGCATAGCATGTTAGATATAACAGCAAAATTGATTGCACATGTGTGCAGTCCAGTGTATGAATGTACAGATTATTTATTTAAAAAAAAACATCTGCCTTAATACTTACAGTATATCTAAATGAATCTCACAAAATCAGTCAAGAATATGTTCAGGTCATATTTTCTACAAAAATCTAAAGAAAGAAAGGTAATATTTTGCAAGAAATAAGAAAATGAAGCATATTTTAGCACCATTATTATTATTATTACATTGTGTGTGTGTGTGTGTATATATATATATATATCAGAGCTTCATCTGGTCTCAAACGTAAAACTTCCATACTCATTACAGTATAATGAGTTTGTGAGAAAATGTGCTTAATTGTCGTTATGTTTGTATGGTATAATGTGAACATTTTATGAGATTGGCCCCTGTTTGTCTATGTTTGTAAGTACACATGCACGCTTTGGTGCAGGTGTGTTTAAGTGTAGGTGTGTATGTGAAAGGCTGATATGTAGCTAATCACTGCAGAACAAGGAGAATTGAAAAGAGTCGTTTTAAAAGAAAGCCAGTGATCAAAATAATCCTATTATTTTAAGAGGGACTTTGAAAGCATATGAGTGGGTGCTGAGCTCAAGATATTAGCTAAACAAATCCATCCCATCCCATAATACGCTTAAATGAGTGTGTGGTGATTTTTTTTTCAAGTGCTTTTTAAAGTTGCAGCTTTTCTTTGCGTGTTTGTTTCATGCTTGTTCCATATTTACAATATCTGCTCCAGAGTTGTATTGATTCTAATATATATATATTTCTAAATGGTGTAAATTAATTCGCTGTTGTAAGATTGGGTGGGATGGGTAGTACCCAGGGTTCCCTTCAGAATGGAAACTCGCACTACGTCCTATAGAGGGCGCTATGGGGAATGCCTCCAGCATGACCGGTGTCTGAAGCTTATGTCTAAACATGACAATGAACTTGACATTGTACGGCGATAGCTGATGATATCACTACAGGTGCTACGGTGAGTACATAAGGGCACCTGTGAAACACGTCATCCTCTTTCATACCTTCTGGAAACTTTATGTTTTTGCATGAGTGAGGAGCACACGTGTGTAGCTTTTGAGGGAGCTGAATACACGCATTGCGAGGATTTCTCACTGAAAAGCTCCGTGCGTGCTGTCCCTTGTTCGTGAGGGAGGTGGGACACGCATTTGAGGGGAATACTGTTGTCATGCTGAGGCCTCCGTCCTCAGAGCTCAACCAGGCAGTAGTGCTGAGTCATTAGGCTCTCTCTGAGTTGCTAAGCCCAAAGTATACTTCATTTTACTTCGCATAGTTGAACGCACAGCCTTGCAAAGTATACTTCACTTGACTCGCATACACAGGCATTTGACACATGCACAGTTTTAAGCAATCTCTCGCCACAAGTTACAACACATATAAACATCTTTGTATTCTTTCATGCTAGAGTTGTACAAATGAGGGTACTTTCTAACCTCTTCACACAATCTCTCGTCTATACAGGCCTCAATTGTCGCTGTAGCTTGCACAGCATTCTGGAAGCTGTCTTGAGTGTTGGGTGGTGTTAGGCCTCCTGTCACATTCTATTATCTTTTGACGCGTCACGCTGCTCGCGTCCGGTGTACACAACTCTTCCGCTTCCATTATGCTGCGCAACATGGCGTCGCCCACTTTGTTGGTTGTTCCCGGGGGCGTGTTTTGCAGGGTTTATGATGTCACCAACCCGGGAAGAAGCTCGTTGTAGTCCAAACCGGTCGCTTTTGTAAGCATTAAACTACGATAACTTTAAAAGACTATCTCCGTTTGCATTGAACTTTCAGCGCTGTAACTTTGCAGATGTTGTTTATGTTCAAACAGCAATTCTGTCAAGGACCACTATCGTCAAATATGATAGATAATGCATAGAGTTTGTATTGGCGGTATGGTTCTGTTCTGGGCAAGAACTCCCTGTGCGTCCATGCAGCCTAGCATGGATAAGAGCAAGGAGAGCAGCAATAAACCCCCTAGGGTAAACAGAACAGGACCAACATATGCAGATATCATTAAATGTCATAATTTAACGTACACATATTCGAGAATTAGTCTGATTCAGGGGAATAATAAAGCCAATCCTGACTGAAGAGAGGAGAAGCTGGGGATTCAGGAGGGTAATTTGCTCCTGAGAATGCAATAGCTGCTGATAATACTGAGGAGCTTATATATATAGATGCCATGATAGGCGTCGTATTCCTATAGGTAGACGCAAGTCACCTGGGAGTCAGCTGATGCAAGCTTGACTGACGTGACCTGCCAGAACTGACGCTAACGCTAGATTTCTGTCAAGGACCACTATCGTCAAATATGATAGATAATGCATAGAGTTTGTATTGGCGGTATGGTTCTGTTCTGGGCAAGAACTCCCTGCACGTCCATGCAGCCTAGCATGGATAAGAGCAAGGAGAGCAGCAATAAACCCCCAAACAAACCATATGCTGATATCCCCCAACACAAACTGAGTGCAAAAATCTGAATGGCATGTTTCCTTAAAATGCAGTTACCTGAATGAACCTGAGCCTAGGCTAGTTTTTTTTTTTTATATATATATATATAAATGGGGGAAGCTTACACCCGTAGCGGCAGCAAATCTGATACAACAAGCATGTTGTAGCGCATTTAGTTAGCAATTTTTATAAATTATATAAATATACATAATGGGGGAAGCTTACACCATTAGCGGCAATCTAGTCGGGGAACCATACCCCCCTTGCCTAATACTAAATTTGTATTTATTTATTTTTCTTTTGGGGGAAGCTGCACCCCTAGCGGCAGCAATCTGATACAACAAGCATGTTGTAAATCACAGACTAGTATTAAACTATGGTAGTCTGGTCGGGGAAGCATACACCCACAGCAATAGCTCTGAGTTAGATGCAGCGTGCAGCTAAGCAACAAAATGCAGTGCTTCCTCATAATGAACACGATTTCTGCTCTAGTCGGGCTGATTCCTTTGGCTGTGGAAGTGAAGATGATGACTCCCATGATTTCACACTCCTTACGGGATCATCAAGTTTCGAAGTTGTTAGGGTTGATAAGAAACCTCTGTGTATTTAAAGAAAAGCATGTTACAATACTCTGATACATTTTAAGCCAAAGAGAGTTGCTCACTTAACACAGAATGTTGAAATATGATCGGATATCATAAAGAGCATAAAGTCTAAAACAACAGCTTAAGATAGCATGTAGGCTACCTGAATAAACTTACCACAGTATGTGCTTATAGTATGCAGCAATGACACTAGAGCTTCGGTAACAAGCACATTTTTGTATTTTTTCTTATATATTTGCCTTCCATAGCAACTAGATAGCCTTAAGAACAGCTTGTTCTTAATAGCAACTAGACCTTTAAGAAGGAGCGTTTCCAATAGCAAATGTAGCTTTAAGAAAAACTGTTTACTATGTGCTGCGCCACAGCAGAAAAGCCTTTTGCACCATGAATCGTTGTTTTCTGTCTCTACTGCAAAGCTGCTTGAATCTGCAATGTATAACGCTAAACACAGGCGATCCGACCAGCGTGTATGTTGCTATTCAAACGAAAGCGGACAGATAAATGTGCGCAGCGATCAAGTCGGTTGCCAATGACAACAGATAAGTAACGCACATCGCCAAATACTATCGCAAAAGCTTTGCAAAAACATTTTTACTGAGAAGGACTAGAAGCCTAAGCAACACTGATAGCTTTAGCAACAGCATGAGATAGCTTTAAAACAATGAGCATTAAAAGGAACTTAGCTTAGCTTCATGGAAACATTTAGAGATGAAGGAGAGTGAAATAGCCGGCTGTGATGTGGATGTTTGATCTTCTCTTGAAACGCTTCTTCATGCGAGGAGTGCAGATCCATCTGAACTGCGAGTCCATGAAGCAATGCTAACGTTAACTCAGTCATTTCCAATCAGTTGGCTGAAATCCACGAATCCCTCTGGCTAAATTCCCGATTGCACAATTCCAAGTGATATGATGCTGTTTGCCTATCGAATTCGCCATTTAATTTGCTCCTGAGAATGCAATAGCTGCTGATAATACTGAGGAGCTTATATATAGATGCCATGATAGGCGTCGTATTCCTATAGGTAGACGCAAGTCACCTGGGAGTCAGCTGATGCAAGCTTGACTGACGTGACCTGCCAGAACTGACGCTAACGCTAGATCATTACACACTAACTAAAGTTAAAAAAGTGAAATCATAATCAACCACCCCTTTAACTTAGGCTTTTACTCGCATGTACACATTGATCAGCGAACATAAGCAGAAGCTCAACCTAACTTGAATAAAGCATTATTTTATTTTATTTATTTATTTTATTTTATTGTATTATTTTACTTTATTTTATTTTATTTTAAAGAGCCACTGGGATATAAAATTGCCTGCAGCTGAAAAAAACTTACATCTACATACTGAATACTAAAATCTCTGTCCACAAAAGTATTCATCACACATTTGGATTTTCCTCATGTATAGTCAGTATCTGATTTCAATCACCTTGTCTAAGACTCGGAGCAGGAAGAGACTAAGAGGCCTGCTGGGAAGGCGGAGGTTAAGTTCCAGTTGGACAGGATCAAGAACAGCCCAATCTGTTGTCTTGGCATTAATGTGGCTCAACAGAAAAGGAGATGAATTTTAGAGTGTTGACGATAATCAGTAGAAGAACAGACTAAAAGGTTAACCCATTAAAGCCTACTGTATCATATCTGTTATGCAAATCTCCAAAGCCTCTAAATTATCAAAACTTTGCCAAGAAATCTATTGAACAATCTACAACATGCCTTCTGTTGTCTGATTGATAGATTATACTTTTTTTGTACAAATGTCCACCTTCAGCTCATGCTTCATGTGTCCTTTCTGTGAAATATTCATTTGTATAAAGTAAACGTGAGAGTAACTTAAATTGTTAGTAATATTTTTAGATGAACACACTAGACTGAAGCAACTGAGGTTTATCATACATCATATTTCAGAAAAACCATGTTTAAATATGAGTATCAAATGTGATCCATCAGGCTTTTGAAGAACATTTATTTGTTCATCTCTCAATCATTAACGTGTTGCATTACATTATGTTTTAAAACTACAGAGCTTTAATCATAAAACTAAAAAAAAACAAAATCTCATTAACAGTGCACTTTAACTATGAATGACAAGCAGACAAATGACCTATTCAGGAAAACAGTTATATGTTCCAAACAGAAGCAGCCGCCTGAGCATCAGAAGCACCATAATATCCTGCAGAATCTACAGCGTCTCCTGACAGCGAGCCTCTGTGAGCGTCTATTGTTCGATGTCGAGCTCCTCCATTTCCCCAGGCAGTAAAGGTTAGGGCACAGATCCACCTTGCTCCATTGCCCCAGACATCTTAAACCTATTTGAAACAAATGAGCTTCGCTCTGAAGCAAGGCCAAGGCCCAGGAATCAATCTAATTGAGAGAAGGGGGCTTACAAAAGAGCTCGCAAGCACTTTCGAACATCGCTCTAGAGCCAACATTAAGGGAAGCGTTTCTTACACTTCTATCCTCAACTAATCTGGCCTCAAATCCCTAAGCTGTGTCAATGGATGGGATTCTGTCTGGAAGTAACAAGCAGGAGTGTCGGGCTTAGCCGGGATCGAAGGTCCAGAGTCTAAAATTATGCTTGAGGCTTTGCAGTAGTTGAGCAAAAACAAGAAGAACATCTGTGAGACGCTTAAAAATTAAAAAATTATTCTACGATAATGCGTTGTGAAAGGTTACATGTGAAACTGAATTGATATCTCCTTTGTGTCATTTTATTTTTGCCCTTTTTCCCTGACAGTATGGATGGTTGAGCAAGAACAAGAGAGTGAGCTATGAAATCAGTTTTAATATCTAAATTAGGTTACATCCTTCTGTAGAGCCGAGAGATCTTAAAAGATCGCAACAACAGCCCTATTTGAACAGGACCAGTTATCAAAATCACGTTTGTCTTTTGAGGAGCATCAAAATAAAGTGTTAGCAGATATTAAGCAGAGATCCACCTATTTTGTATGCACATTTTGGATTGGAACAACACTGGATTGAAACACCAAATGCGCATAAATTCTAAAAATGTACATAAAAACGTATGTGTTCATTTGAATTTAAAAAAAAAAAATGTATCCGATAACTATGATGTAAACACATTTACTGAATAAATCCATTGATGCTCAACAAAAAGCTCATGTGACTGCCTCAACAGAGGCTGTGATTGGATAACTGGACTAACCAGCGGACCAATGGCATCGCAGCATCTCAAATGTTGGTTTGGTTGTTCTGAAACACCTGAGTCAAAGTCTGTCACCAGAATGATTTGGTTTAATTCCCTCCAGAAGCATTTCACTGGTTCCCAAACACCAGCATCTCAACGCAAGAGAACATGACAGAGTTTATTGTGTTTCGTCTGCCGCTCTGAGACGAAACTCATTTATGATGGAGGAAAAAAGAGCCTGATTGCAGCAACTTACATTTTTATTACAGATATATTGCGCCAATTTCAAAGGAAGTGACGATTTTGTTCTCTTGAACACATGGGAAGGAAATGCTGCTTTACTCACAAATCTTTTATGCAATATTTCAATTTTGCACACAAGTTAAATTTGCAACTTTGTATGGAAGCTGGTGTCAGGTAAGATTTTTGTCTAGATATTCTGCTCACTTATATTATAAAAAGCCACTTCTAGAAACTCATGTGAAGTTTATTTAAATGGGATTTCTATAATAAATTAAAGTTTTATCAGTAAATAATTCATCAAAAGACACATATGTCATATGTGATGCATGCAAACATGAACATAACTCTCCCACTTCTGTAATAAACACACAGATGTTAGTCCCGTCCATATCGGTACATGAAATCACAGTGATAAAAATTGTAACTGAAACATTGTTTAGAAATTAAGTCTGAAGTCTCAAACTGTGCACAGATTTGCCTACATATCTGCAAGACAGAGTTATGATGTGAACTTTTCTCATCAAATTCTCCCAAGATCATCCACATTCATTTTATAGCTCTATGCGGGACTCTTACCGTACGACAACTATGTTTTGTTTACCCTAAGAAATTGTCGGAGAATCCCTGAGACGAAGCTGATAGCTTATCGCAAGCAATGCAAGAGCAAATTGTGAGCAATAATATTTTCCTCTGGGAAATTCAAAAGTGAATAGCAAGTCACATTCTGCAATATTACAATCAGCGCAGAATATTTCCACTTTTAATTTTGGCAAAACTCTTGAATTTATTGCTATAATCAAAATGTCCAAGTCAAATTAAAGTCTAATGTTTTATTAAAGGCAATATCCATGAAGTTGATGTCGTTGTTGCTGCAGTGGGATCACCATGGTGATGAACGTCCAAAATAATTTATGAAACGATGCAGAAATATTTCCCATTTAGTTTTTTTTTGCAGCACTGAAAATTCACAAAGAGCTAAAACGGAGGATTTTCTCTGCGGCAAAGAGCCAAGGTTGGATCTGATTACAGTCCAAGAGCTAACAAAGTGCTTAGAAATGATGTGTGAAAGAACGTCTGTGCTAATAACATGAGAGGAATATGCACTTTCATACTAATATAATTTTTAATATGCTGTACAGACTTGCTTAGGCAACTCAAGTGAATTCAAAGGATTCTCTAAAAAGTCTCAGTGAATTTTTACTTACATTAATTTTATGAAAAATTAAAGATCAGTGAATATCAGGATGTGTAGCCAAGAATATGATCAGCCGTGTAGGATTATGAGCAAAAATCAGTTCAAATGCTTTGAATCTAATATGTAGTCAGTTTGTTATTGTTCATGTGCATATGTGTAGATAAACACTGCAACTGATTGATCAATCAATGAAAACAAAACAAAAGGTCAGGTTTAACTATTAATTAAATTCTCTTTGATAGTGACTGAATTCATTAGTGGTCTGTTGTGGTCTTACGAATGGTTCACACAACCTCACTGAAATAAAAAGGCAGAGCTAAAGAAATCGTCTTCAAAGCGGAGCTTCAAAGGCAGACAGCCGCTGTCATTTATTCTCATATTATCACAGATTAGGCAGATCAGACCTGATCATTTGCATTTGATATTAGCATTTGCCCTCCTCCTGTGTACACACTGCAAGTAATTCTATGCATTTGTGCCAACTTACAGTCAACAGCAGTGTACGTANAAAGCAGCGCTAAAGAAATCGTCTTCAAAGCGGAGCTTCAAAGGCAGACAGCCGCTGTCATTTATTCTCATATTATCACAGATTAGGCAGATCAGACCTGATCATTAGCATTTGATATTAGCATTTGCCCTCCTCCTGTGTACACACTGCAAGTAATTCTATGCATTTGTGCCAACTTACAGTCAACAGCAGTGTACGTAAAACAGCCTGACATGTCAGTAACTCTGAAGGCACTTTCCATTTAAAAAAGACGGCGCAGGGCATGAAACACTTAATAAATGTAGTCAGTTGTTTGTTCTTTCACAGTGAATGCTCAATTAAAGAAGATGCTTTTCCAAATGTCCACAAGGCTAAACTAAATTTTATATGAGCTGTTTTACTTATGTAATTCTGTTGTTTTCAATTAACATTGATGAAATATTAAATATTGAGTTAATATTTCATAACTGTCAGACACACCAGATAGTTCTTACGGTTTTAAATTTGGACTTTATTTTAAGTTAGACAATCTAATATATCCACTGCTCTAAAGAACATTGTGTCTTTATTGCTTTAAAAAAGTAACAGGATACCAATTTATACCCTATTCATAGAAAATGTACTTTTTTTTCTTCTTTTTTTTTTTACAATAAGGTTTAATATGTTAACATTAGTTAACTGAACTGTTAAAGGTGCAGCCTGCAAGTTTTACTTTAAAGAGCTATTTCTACCTGATTTAACCTATAAAAATCAGTTTTGTTGGTATAAATTGATTTCTATAGGTGATTTTTTTCAGTGTGCATTAGTTAAAATGAACAATACTTTTAAAGCGCCTATTAATCTTAGTTAATTTCAGCATTTACTAATACATTTTACATAAGATCAAAAGTTGTATCTGCGAACATTAGTTAAAGGATTAGTTCACTTCTGAAAATGTCCTGATAATTTACTCACCCCCATGTCATCCAAGATGTTTATGTCTTTCTTTCTTCAGTTTAAAATAAATTAGTTTTAGAATTAGAAATTTAGTTTTTGATGAAAACATTCCAGGATTTTTCTCCATATAGTGGACTTCACTGGGGTTCAACGGGTTGAAGGTCCAAATGTCAGTTTCAGTGCAGCTTCAAAGAGCTGAATATATATATATATCTTCACTGAGTATATTGATACACTTACAGTTTAATCATTCTGGTTTCAAGAGTTAATGAATGTTAATAACAACTTGCAAGACATAAATGCAAGATACCAAATTATCATTATCGAATGATGAGTAAGAGAAGAAGTGAATTTCAGATGAAATGACCTAATTCAACATATATTTTTAGTTGAACCCTTCTCATCCAGAACATCAGACGAGTTTCTGCCACAGGTCTGTTTAACTGCACACTTTCAGCTACATGACGGAGAGGAAACTGAGCAGGCGAGTTATGAAGAGAAGAGAACCTTGTGTTGAAACAGATGAAAGCAGATGTTGAAAAGAGGTCAGGTGTTTTGAAGCCTTCAGCTGCGGTCTGTGGCTTAAACAACAGTCTGCAGTCATTCCCAGTGAAGGTCATCCGGATATTCATTTAACTATCAATGCACTGCAGCGACTGACTGACAGATTTCAGCTATCGGTGAGAACTTAACCGTCAAATGCACTATTATTTTTTTCACACAAATATGATCACGAAAAACATATTTCTTTTGGGAAGGCCTGGGTCTTCTGACATATCATTCATTGCTCACCTTCACAAGATGATTTATCTTCAATGTGAAGTAAAACAGTTTCACATTAAAATAATTAATTCTTTAGGATCAAGTTGAGTTTTTTTAATAAGAGGTTTAATAACAGCCAGCTTAAAAGTTGTTGGTACGTATTCTAATGACAAAGATGAATTAATAATATTAAGAAGAGGATCTATAACTTCTGGAAGCATCTCTTTTAGTAGCTTAGTCGGTATAGGGTCTAAGATACATGTTGTTGATTTTGATGATTTAAAAAATTTAGACAATTCTTCCTCTCCTATAACAAAGAATGAGTGGGATTGTTCCTCAGGGGGTCTATAGCACGACATCTGATGCGATATTGTAGTAGACGGCTGCATGGTTATAATTTCCTTCCTAATGGTATAAATATTCCAAGTAAAGAAATACATGAAGTCATTACTGCTGTGCTGTTTGGAAACATCTGAAGTTGAAGCTTTTTTCTCATTAATTTAGTTACTGCATCAAATAAATACCTAGGGTTGTGTTTGTTTTAAAGTAAGCAGATCTAGCAGTTTTTAAGGCCTTTCTGTATGCAATATCACTTTCCTTCATTGCATTACTCCCCGGGCGCTGCAGCAATGGCTGCCCACTGCTCCGGGTGTATGTTCACGGTGTGTGTGTTCACTGCTGTGTGTGTGCACTTGGATGGGTTAAATGCAGAGCACAAATTCTGAGTATGGGTCACCATACTTGGCCACATGTCACTTCACTCACTCACTCACTCACTCACTCACTTCCACGAAATGTGAAATACCTCTAGTTTTGTTTTCTTCCTGTTGCACTCCATCTTTCAGGCTGCTCTCTTGTGTGCTCGTTGTACCACGGCACATGTCCGAATGCAACGCTGAACAGCAGAGATGAAGAACAGCATGAGAAACAGTCTTTCATGACATTTGAATTCTCCAATGTAATGTGATCTCATGCATACTACAGCACAGTGATTGGATTGAACAAGCTCTTTCTCATGTATAAATGCAGAGAAGCTCTCAGAACCGGATGACGTAGATTTGTGCTCTTCAACTCCAGCAGACAATCACACACTCTGGATGCATGCCTCTACGTCAGATTCCGTAACGTTGCTTCGACATTGCTTTTCAACCCACAAGAACTCAAAATATTGTTATCTGAACAACATTAAGGAATCTAAGTTGATTTCACACACACAAACAAAACGTTTTGATAACAAATCATGAATCACAGTTTGCGCTGAAACCTGACTTCAGCATTTAAAAACGGAGCTTCTGTTTGATCTCTACTTTGAATAACTCCTTTATTTCACAGACAGACACACTGACATACTGCTGCAGAGAAGTTGAAATGCATTGATCCCCCTAATGATTCAAGCTGTTCAGAGCCTTCAGCAGGAACACAGACCCGCAGCGCTGGACTCCCTCCACTTGCTTCACAGCTGCCACGAGCTTTGCCTGTTACGCAGTTGTAGTGTGTACATTGCATTACAAATTAAAGGTACTTTTCATCAGTACATTTCCATAATTTTGTTTTTCTTCTCAAATAACCATTGATCATAATTTGAAAGCTTGTTTCCACCACGGAATAAAAAAAAATAGATAAAGGTATTTGCAACTTTGGTAATGCTTTATTTTGATGGCCCACTTTAGACATTCTACTATCTATAAAATAACCACATATCAACAAGTAGTCTTTAGAGTATTAGTAGACTGTGCTTAATATCTGCTACATTTTTTTTTTTTTTTGATTCTCCACCAGCAGACTTTCTACTGACTATAAGTAACTTTGCAGCTAAATTTTTTACTAACCCTAACCAACTTATTTTACTAACCCTAACCAATTATTCCCCCTACCCCTACCCTATTAACATTCTACTTATACTCTAATGAAAGTTAGTTGACATAGTTGAAACATTACTTATAGTTATAGCCAACAGAATGTTTAAAGGGGACCATCAAAATTAAGTGTAACTGTGACTTTTTAATATAAACTTGCAATTTCGAGTTATAAAATCATGAATGCAGGATGTAAACTCGATATAAACTCTCAATACTCAAAAAAAAAAAAAAAAAATGCTATATCCTGCAATTGCAATTTAATTTTGATCCCACGCCAGAATCAAGCTTCCATAATCATTAACCTCATCTCGTCAAACTTAATATTTTATGAACGTTTCCACATGCAACTCTGTTTTGGTAACATGGTTTACTGTTTAAAAAAGTTGTGGGTGATTTTGTATATTTCTGCCATAATACATTGTATAAAAATATAAAAATTTATAACATGAAAAAAGGTTAATGGATTGTGGTAACAGGGTCAGGAAAAAGTGAGACACTGTTACAGTAAATATTATATATCTGTAACTGAAATTAGTTGATTAAATATATATTCTGCTACAGTTACCTTCTAACACTTTACAAAAAGGTCTCATTTGTTAACAATAGTAAATAATGTGAACTAAGAATTTGTCTGTCATTTAGTCGTTATTGTTAAAGTTGGTAAAAATCGAATTGTTCATCGTTAGTCCATGTTCGTTCACAGTTCATGAACTAATGTTATTTTTATATGTTGCAGTTAACATGGACTAATAACAATAAATGCTTTAGAAGTATTGTTCATTGTTAGTTCATGTTAATGTTGTTAATATTGTTAATATTGAACTGCTTATATTATCAAATACAAGTTAATTGAATAGTTGTTATGGTCAAGATTTCTGAGACAGGACAGGGTGGGAATAGAAATATTTGATGTATAAAACTTGCTATTCAATCATGTTTTAGATAATGACATATAGTAGTGTTTGTAGAATGTATCAGTATCGTGAATTATGCATATTGTCCTTGAGATAGGCAGCATTATTTCTGAGAAGAGATGGCATGTTCTCACAAATGAAGGCTTATTTGGCACTCGAGGACTCTTTAGAGTTTCTCTTTAATGGGCTTTCGCAGAACATTCAGACATTACGAGGAAAAAAAGCAATAAAGTGTTTAGAGGTCTTTGGTTGAACTTCAGTGACTCATCTAAGGTCGTCTGAATCTTTTCATCTTTTGATTGGGCTGTGCTCTACTTGAACCAGCTTATTAGTAAAGTAAAAGTCATATGCTTCATACAAAATCACACACTTTTTGTTGAGGTTAACTCAGATAATGCAAGTGTATAGTAGACAAATAAGTATGAATTACACAGAAAAAAAAAAATGGTACAAAAGCTGAAAAGTACCTTAAAAACATACTTTATGTGCCATTCAGGAATTAAAATGCACCATTTTTGGGTAAATAAAGCACAAACGTGTACCTTTAGAGAGAGTAGCGGCCCAGTGATAGATTTTTTACATTTTTAGCATTATTTAAAGGCTATGATCCTACTTTTTCCATTATTGAAATCTTTTTTCCATTAAAGATATGTGAGGAATTTGTATTAAAAATAATAAAATAATTCATGTATAAATCTAGATCATTCAAAAATGTGCTCTTTTCTCCCATCACTGTACTCTTTCTTTTATGCACCATGATGTAATTTCCCTTTTCTTAGCAGAGAACATATTTCATAGTTCTTTTCATAGCCAAGGATTTAAGGTACGAGTCTATACAGAAATGGACTGTTAACATGGAAACTAGACATGAAATCAAATAAGAAACGCACTGAGAACCTTGAGTTCTAATCAGCTCTCAGATCTCTTGTCAAACCGAACACTCTCTTATCAGAGTTTGAAGTGTGTCGACTGTCAAAGGTGGAGCGGTTGTCTTTTCTCTCACGCCGCATGTGTCACCATCGCCGAGAAAATAGACCATCTTTGTGTGTCTTAGCCCAGCACAAATCCGGCAACACCCAGCGTGAGGGTTGGCAGGAGCACTCGGGTCCTGCTGAGCTCAGGGATGTTCATCTGGGCACGCCGTCTCCCATTCCAGCCTCGCTGACATGTCTGTCTCTTTTACCGCGAGACGGTTTATTTGAAGGGACAGCGATTCCGTCCGTTCAGCTTCTACCTCAGTGGAATCTCTATGTGTTCAAGAAGTGGAAAAAATGGCACCACTAAATTCTCTCATCCTTCATGTCAAACTATCAAAGTTCTTCTAAAGACATGGAAATAAAAATACAAAAGTTTGGTGCTTGATGTCACTTTGAATATTGATTTTTGTCCATGTCTGTCAGATTTATGTATATGCTAGAGCCTGAAAGGTTGACAAAATAAACTTTTATTGGATTAAAAAATTTGAAATTCTTCTAAAAATCAGGAAAACAGACCCCTTGTATTCGGGGTGTGTAATTAAAAAATAAATAATAATTTTCAATTAAATCAG
>RJVU01046259.1:6408640-6431617 GCA_003731715.1 Anabarilius grahami
AAATAACCAAAACTAGCAAGTACAACACCCCCCAATATTTATGGTTAATGGAAACGTATAGAATCAGACTATTAATTAAATATAAACATCTGAGCTTTCATAAGCGATAAGTTCCTGTCTGATTATCAGCACAACAAGACTGAAACCCAATTAGTTCATTTTGCATGGCACAAGGATCACTGTATACTCTGTGCACATTTACCAGCACATTCCAATAATATAGATGTAAGATTTGCATGATCCATTTCTATTGTGAAGCTGATGGAAAAAAGTGCAACCCATTTGAGTTATATTGAGAATGTTACCACTTTATGGATAAAGTCAAACATGATCTAAAACAGCCACATAAACTAAAAAGACTGATGCAAAGAGGAGAAAACATCGTCTTGCACCAACATACATTGGAAAGCTTTTTTAAACTCTTGACCACCTATACTAGAATTTATCACGTCTTATTGTATTTATACTATTTTTAAATTTTGACGTACAATGTAGAATCAAGAGCTTTAAAGTCTGGATATTCTTGAATATTTATTATTGGCCAAACAATCAGTTTCCCCCATGTGTAAAATGTGTTCTAATGATTACTGATATTAGGAAAAACCTGGCCTTAAACCTGTCCCCGGGGCAGGCATACCTGAAGCATGGCAACAAGATGCAGTGCATTTCTCATTTCTCATTCCCAGTGAACCAGGGTTACATTTGTAACCGAGACATTCCCTTTTGAGTATGAACTTGCATTGAGTCCTAGGAGACTTTGGGGAACAAATATCCACTCGGCCATGATGAAGGAATGTATGTCGTAACAGCTGATGACTTCACAGAGCTAGGTCCGGAGTCACCGTTTCCCATTCTAGATGGTACTTACCTGCAGCTGTCGGGACTCTATTCTCTAGGGCCAGAAATCCCAGCTACATACCCCATGGGCAGAGCTCAGGGCCTAGTATCCTTCCTTATACCTTCATGGGAATATGGATAAGGATAAGAAATATCCTGCCTGTCACTTCAGGGGACAATATAACCCTGACGAGTGGAGGTCTCAGGAAAACCACTCTCAAATAAGAGGAGACCTAGGAACCCTCTTAAAAAAAATATATATATATAAGGTGTCTCACAGAGTGCCAACAACATAATAGTATCTGAGGGGAGCTCTCTACGAATGGAGGTCTCAACAAGATGACTCTCTAAATGAGAGGAAGCCTAACTATGTTCTATGCTAAGGACTGCTTACCAAGGCAGCTCACAAAACAGCCTGACAATTCGATATGGCTACACTGCCTCCACTGAGCTCTCAGAGTGGAGGCTTCTGCATAACGACCCTCTATAGCAAGAAAAGTACAAAAATACAAAAGATAGCCTTACCAAGGATGCTCACAGAGAGCCATACAACTTCAAAATGTTATCTTGTCGCTCTGGGGAATGGAGGTCTCAGCATGACGAATCTCTAAATAGAGAGGAAACCTAACAACACTTCCCTAAGGGTGGTTTTCACCAAGGAAGCTCACAGAGAGCTATACGACCTGGCACTGCCACCCTGACCAAGCTCTAAGAGTGGAGGTATCAGCAAGACGACTCTTTAAAGTGGGAGGAGACCTAACTACATTCTATGCTAAGGACTGCTTACCAAGGAGGCTGACAACTCAATACTGCTATCCAGGTGGAGTTCTGGGGGCGGAGGCCTACAACCCAGTCCACTGCCTCCACAGAGCTCTCAGAGCAGAGGCTTCAGCATAATGAGCCTCTATAGCAACAGGGAGGCTAACTACAACTAACTACATTCTACGCTAAGGACTGCTTACCAAGGAGGCTCACAAAACAGCCTGACAACTCGATACTGCTGTCCAAGCGGAGCTCTTGGGGGGCAGGATGACTCTCTACAGCGAGAGGAGGCCTAACAACACTTCGACTTAAAGACATTTCCACCAAGGAGGCTCACAGAGAGCCGTGCCATTCAATGTCACTGCCTATAGCGGAATGATGCTGAAGTCAGAACAAGCTCATTACAGGGAGTGGAGAACCTTACCCATAACCAGGAAGGTTCTAATCCATGCTCATTCTAAATGACCAACGGGAGCTACCAGCTTGCAAGGATAGCTACAACCATTGTAAATCCTATAATATGATCTGATACTCCAGCAACAAACTGAGCTCTCTTTCATAGAGAGTCAGGAATCCTACTATTAAGGATTCCACTTACACTCAACCATGAAAACATTGAAAAACCCACTTCCTGTCAGGTTCTCAAGATCTAAAAAGCTCATCCCAGGGACTGAAGGACCCTGCTTCTAGATGTGACTCAGGGGATTCTCAGGAGTTCTGCTCTTCAGTCAAACCTGCTATGGCGGCCACGGGACCCGAACCGTGTGGTGCAGGTGCTCTATTCTCACCCCTCGAGAGAGACAACAAAGGAGCTTATCACAGCGACTGCATCATAAAGAGTGCACTCAACTCCCTTGAGAGCCGAACGTGCTTCGCTCAAACGGCAGACTTTATCACTAATCAAGAATCATGTGTAGAATAGTTTTCTCTGGAGAACTGAACATGCATGCTCCTCACTCAAACACATAACCTACAAGTCATGTGTCCTCAAGTGTCATCTTTGATACGGAGGTATATACTTACTGAAACGCTTGGCTAAGTGAATGTTTCCACACGTACATAATCAAACAGATCCTGAAGATGAAATAATTTGTTGATGTGTACTACAGGTGCCCTTTTATACTCTGGTCGCACCATTAATGATGTTATAGGCTGTCTTCGACCAATGTTATTGCATTTACACACATGCTTCAGACACCAGTCACGCTGGAGGTATTCCCTAAAGCGTCTTATAAGGCAGTGCGAGTTCCTATTCGAAAGAGAACGGTTCACACTTCAAACCAAAAATATGCCCTTGAATCAAATGCTCTCTAGAATGAGAACTTCCCACACCCTAATCCACCTGCCAATAATACAATTACAAGTCGCAAATCATAGTTAACTGCTGTGACGTAAACTAAAACAAATTCTGTGCCAAGAAATTCATGATGAGAATGGTTTATAATCGTGCTGTGCTGAACCAAGCTCAAGTGGAAATATTATTGGAAACGTTCTCAGAACCGTTTGTCCCGACGGTGGAAAAGTGGTTTAACTTACAGTTCACCAATTGATAGGTTTTGCCATAGCAATTTTAGTTTTGTTTTTTGTTTTCTGGAGAAATTACATCAGAACATGGTGTTGGCAACACCAAGGATTACCTAGTCTCGCGTAGCCAGACCTTAAGAAAGACGACAGAAGGTCTGGACTCTATCGCAGCCTTCATTGGCCAAGGACTGCCTAAGAGGAAGTTTGACTGACATGTAATGCAACCAATCAGAGTTAGTTTTATTCTCCATCCTAAGGGGCGTGAACATGTAAAGTCGATGTCCCAACAATAACAGACCGGCGTCCATCTAATAAATTATTCATTCAAGAATGTTGTGCAAGTTTACTGCAACAATGGAGCCGCGAACTTCACATATTTTTGAAAATTGGTTGGTCCCGGCAAGTGCTCATTGTAAACATGAAGGTGTTCTTCTTCCACGAGGGGGTTTGGCACAGCATTTGTTTCCAGGCGGACCATTAAAGAACGCGACACACACGTCTCCCGGACATCCTGTAGAATTCCACCAACCAGATGAGGGCTTTGAAAATCCTGAAGTGTTTCTAGTTAAGTGTGCCATATGCATCAGACGTTCAGCCAATGGTCCGTGGGCGTGACATCTGAGGCTGAGACTGAGGATTCCCTGGAAATGCATTTAGTTATTTCCCATAGAAACTGATGGAATAAAAGGAGAGCAAATGGAACTTTTTACTTTTTTTCAACTATTGAGATGTGAAATCTGACTGATGTTGTAGACGTGTGTGTGTGTGTGTGATAGTGACAAATGACGGTGTATTTCTCTGCCCTCAGGCTGCTAGTCACACTGACACTTTTGAAGTTTAGAAAGAGCTGATGAGGCACGCAATCAACACTCTTCATATAAATGAAGAAATCACCAGAGAGCTTGACTTCCTGTTGAGCCCAACCTCGACTCGTGCTCCAATAATCCCTACTGTGACGCTTTTACGTGCAAAAGAAACGGCCGCAGGGTCTGTGTTTGTGTGCATGTGTGTGTATGTGTGTTGAATACACACACTGTCACTCAGACGAGATTGAGGAGGTTGAAGGGCAGATTAGTAAACACTTCAGGGACGAGTCCTGTTTGCCGTCACGTCATTCAGATGCTTCCTTCTCATCTGTTGGTTTGTTCTGTACGAGCAGAGGTTGCCTGGAGGAAAATTGCACTGCTCAGATGTTGCTCTTTCAAAGTTCAGGTGAAGTTCATCTCGGTTATGTTTCATTCTATTATTAACTTTGTCTCAGATGTTTCTCCTAAACTTTTTTTTCCCTCCTAAAAGAAGAGACAAAAAGGACAAATCAATGGTCAATCGTTGTGATCCAGTAAGAGTATAAAGCTATAAAATGAATGGACAGAGCTCAGATTTGATCTGGGGAGAATTTGAATTAGTTCATACTGAGATCTCTGAATTTTGATAGCAGACTTTGGTATATTAGCAAACTGAGATATTTTTAAGATCTCTTATTTTTCTCAGGAACATTTCTCAAGTACTTCAGCAAATTTGCTCTCCAATTAACTGTACTATTATGGTACCCAAGATGCACTGAATAAATTATGCAGTTGCCTTTTTTTTCCTTACTTTTTTATCACACGTTGATCTTATCCCTTGATGATGTTTTTGATTCTTTTTCTTGTTTTATAATGTTCAGAGTTTATCTTTTATCTGAAAATGATGTGTTCATTGTTGCATTTTGGATAATGGGTATTAATATCTATGCATGCTTACGGCAAAAAAAGTGTGAGCAAATGAGTTCATTTGTAACACTTGGATGAAAGAGAGATTTATACACTGGCGAACATTTCAAGCAAACGGAACATTAATCACCATAATGAAGACTAAAACTATTATTATCATTAAAACAACAGCATTAAATAGAGAAACCACCAACAACATTTTGTCACAGTTTTTCCATGACTGTGCTATAAACTTTAATTTTGAGAATGCAGGCTGTTGTTGTATAATCTACTGTAATTTTCACAAAAAGTTTGTAGGTTTTCCATGCCTATAAATCGCAAACGGAGACAGAAGTTGCAGTGATACGGATGATTGACAGCTGTAATCTATTCTTGATGTGCCCTAGTGAGCAGCTCTATAGCTCTCCTGTGTCCCTAACCAGCTTGACTCGATCCAGTCTTAAATTATAGAGAGTGCAGGTATTGCTTGTGTCGGCCAGAATGAGACGAGGGGCCTGATATGCGTGACAAGCGCTGTATGATTGGTACAGTATGTTTCTCCAAGCAGTTGTCGTCTCATTGTTCTGGATAGTCAGATGGAAACATAAGCGTATTAATATAAGATCCGGATGCCCACTGTCTCTCTGCGCGCTGTTATTTTTTGCTTCTCGTAATTGGCTCCTGTCAAAGTGTCAGACCAAGCTCATTGCAGACAATAGGACAGAACAAGTTTTGCCCTTATTAAGCGAGCCCTGTCGAGCGGCCGAGAGATTAGTCAACAGGAGTCGTCATCTGTTCTCTGAGTGTCTCTTGTTATTTCTCAATGAGCAAGACAGAAATAAAACTAATGAGCTGAATTTGAGCACTCATAACAAACTGATGCGATGAGGAGTGAAGACACAGTGGGATTGAGAAGAGAGCACTTCATTTTAGTGTCCTTGTTACACATATTGCATGTACTTACTATAGTAAAGGCAATAAATGATGCATAATTACAAGCAACAAACGCTGAACAGTGATTAACTAAATGAGTTCAGTTCACTCAAATATTACTGAAAGTTCTTTGTACTTAAAGGATTAGTTCACTTTCAAATGAAAATTAGTCCAAGCTTTACTCACCCTCAAGCCATCCTACTGTAGGTGTATATGACTTTCTTCTTTCTGATGAACACAATCCGAGAAATATGAATAAATATCCTGACGCATCCAAGCTTTATAATAGCAGTGAACGGGACCAATAAGTATGAGCTGAAGAAACTGCATCCATCCACATGGCTCCGGAGGGTTAATAAAGGCCTTCTGAAGCGAAGCGATGAGTTTGTGTAAAAACAAATATCCATATTTAACAAGTTATGAAGTAAAATATCTAGCTTCCACCAGACCGCCTTCTGATGGAAGCTAGATCAAAAACCTAGGACTTTTTGTAGCTTGACAGGCATAGCCTCATGAACTGTTGTTGTATGTACAATATTTTTCATTTCAACTATTCCTTTAAAAAAATAAAAACAGCAATGGAAACTGGAGAGTGTCCAGGAAGGGCAGGTGGGCTGTTGAGCTCTATAGGATGTTATTAGATTAAGCTGTTACACATTAGGTGACGAAAATGTAGATTTCTGTCCAAAAACTTTATTGCCTTAAAACAAAATGAATGAGATCCTTGTAGTTAATGTGTGATTCATGTTTTCCAACACTGCATCCTACTTTCTTTCTCCAGGCAGGTCTCCTGTAGGCTCTCCTGGACAGATGGCTTGTAAAGAAAACAGCACGCCACCCCGTAATCATATGTGCAATAAATGCTGCTGGTTAAGACCCCGTGGATTGACTACAGATGGCACTTCAATTTTAAACACCTCCACTCTAATGAATGAGAGCAAAACTATCAATAATTTTACCTCTCAGTTTCATAGCTGAGCAAAGCCACTATCTGAGATGACGTATGTGCACAACTACAGTGCATTTTGTGAGAATAAGGCTCAATGATGACATAAGTGATGGTCAATGGCATGTTTTGCCCTTTGTCTCCAGTCCTGGGCAGTGGAAGCGGGCATCTGTTCTTTTGGACCAGTTCACTGTTGTACAGAATTTGGATACCAGATCTGATATTAACGGCATACTGCAGGATTGACCGTGGTGAAGGAGAGACGGTAGACTCTCATTGCATAAAATGAAAACTGCACAACTCTTTATTTTGGTCATCCGCTTTAAAGTAAGTAACGTTTCATCTACATGTCAACTAACAGTCATTAGAGTATTAGTAGACTGTCTGCTTAATATCTGCTAACACTTCATTTTGATGCTCCCCAACAGACATTCTACTGTGTGTTAGTAACTTTGTAACTATATATCAACTTATTCTACTAACCCTAACTCTAACCTAACAGTCTACTAATACTGTAAAGAAAGTTAGCTGACAGAACTCATCAAAATAATATTTGCAACATAAAGGTTTAATTGAATCAATAAATTTGAACTTTTAACTTACAACCATGCATTTATTTAAGTTGTGGTAACAGGTCACCTGTGATTGTGATATAACGGCAACTTCTCAGAGAGGATTTTAGTGAGCTGACAGCCTGAACAGTCACTGTTATTGTTAGTGTGTTAAAAGTCTCTAAATGAATCTGCTTTAATGTAGTGCCAGCAAGACAAATGAACAAAAAATAGTTTAGATTAACTCAATAGTAAAACTTACTCTACTAGTTGGTTCTTAGATAATTAGTAGACTGCTTCACCTTCTTAGTAATTTCTGCTGACTAACACTGGAGGATTTTTGACAGCTTCTCCTGTGATGTTCTAGTGTTTGGGAAATTATGCAGCCATTACATTTTTAAACTAAATTAAATGGTTAGTTGTGCAGTGTGCTTTTTATTTAAATATCAAAGAATGTAAAATGACATCAAGTTGAGTCAACCTTTATTTAATTGGCACATATAAAGGGTTAGTTCACGCAAAAATGAAATTTCTGTCATTAATTACTCACCCTCACACCCGTAAGACCTTCGTTCATCTTCAGAATACACATTAAGATATTTTATTCCCCATAGAAAGCAATGTAATTACCACATTCAAGGTCCAGAAAAATAGTAATAACTGTTGTTAAAATAGTACTAAGTCGGCGTTCTGATGTAGAACCAGGAAGCGCTGCACTGTGTTTATTGAATGAACTGCGTAAGAGACTGAGAGGAGAGAGAAGAAATGGTTGAATGAAGTTGTTCTTTTTGTTTTATTTTTGCGCACAAAAAGTATTCTCAAAGCTTCATAACATTAAGGTTGAACCACTGCAGTCACGTTCACTATGTTAACTATGTTTTTACTACTCTTCTAGACCTCGAATGTGGCTTTCTATGGGGGATAAGAAAAAAATAACTCTCGGATTTCATCTAAAATACCTTAATTTGTGTTTCAAAGATGAATGAAGGTCTTACTGGTTTGAAGCGACATGAAGGTGAGTAATTAATGACAGAACTTTCATTTTTGGGTGAACTAACCCTTTAGAACAACAGAACTTGACACAAATTGCTGCACGGACCTTGAAATACCAACAACTGTCTTATTGTAATATCTTCAAAGGCTCAAAATGAGTTTTGAATAATGATTCCCTATTGATTGTGCTGATCTAAGACTATTCCAGATTTCAGGGCTGACCACAGAACAGACTTGATCACCCTTAGATTTATAGTGACAGCACTCTCCAGAAAATGATCGGAAGACCTGAGCACTGTGGCTGGAGAAGAAGTGAAGAAGGTCAATAAAATATTGCAGTGATAAACCTGATAGGGCCTTGCAAACAAAAAGATGAATTTTAAAATAAACTCTAAACTTCACAGGATGCCAGTGTAGATGCAAATACTGAGGTAATGTGGGCCTTCTTTGTTGTTGATCCATTTGCAGGGAACAAGTAGTGAAATAAGCAGAGATTTATTAAAACATTTTCTGAGTATTTGTTTTTGTTATTTTTACAAAATTTGAGTGTTCCCCCCCCCTATATGTTAAGGCAGCCTCCAGTTACTGCTAGTAATATTTGTAAAAGCCTCCACATTGTGTGTCACAAGAAGGTCTATAATACCTGGAGGGAAATAATCCCATAGCATTCCCATTCACCTGCTCCTGAAAGGCAACAGATCAGGAAAACGTCCATTTTACACATTAAAGGAACACTCCACTTTTTTTGAAAATAGGCTCATTTTCCAACTCCCCTAGAGTTAAACAGTCGAGTTTTACCATTTTCAAATCCATTCAGTCGATCTCCGGGTATGGCGGTACCACTTTTAGCATAGCTTAGCATTGGTCATTGAATCTGATGAGACCAATAGCATCTCTCTCAAAAATGACCAAAGAGCTAAAAAGTGGTACCGCCAGACCCGGAGATCAGCTGAATGGATTTGAAAACGGTAAAACTCAACTGTTTAACTCTAGAGGAGTTGGAAAATGAGCCTGTTTTCAAAAAGCGGAGTGTTCCTTTGAAAGCTCTGCCAGTGAAATTACTAGCAAAACGTCATTGGTGTCACTTTACAGTGCTCATGCATACCTGGTAATAGTAATACGCATGTCCGTGTGGAATTGATTGGATGGTTGTGGTTTACTATTGGTGGATATCATGTGAGTGACAGGTTGCCCCGCCCTCATCATCAGAGAAGAGATGCTGCAAGAGGGAGGGGAAGTTATTCAAGATTATGAAACACGTAAATTTAAAACAATAATGATGTGCACTGATAAATCATATATGATGAACACTGCAATATTCTATAAGGACAAAAAAAAAACTCTTCTTGAGTTCATGATGATTCAAATTCTTCTTAAGTTCTGTCTTTAAACAAAGAACATTCTTGAACATTCTTGCCTTCCCATAAACATTTCTTAAGTTAGAAAATAAGAAGAAAATGCCAGTGTATTCTGGAGAATGTTCTGTGAATCTGGCCCGGGGTCTCTCCATCATACAGAAAATTAAACTAAATGACACACATGCAACACCCTCCACCCAGAAGACACAGACCGTCTGTTGAGGATCAAACAGCTGCTGAACCAAACCAGAAAAACATGACAAAGTCCTCACATATTCAGGTGCTCACGTCTCAAATCTCTTTAACCCTGTTACAAGCCTTTCATAATCTCTCAAGGTGTGCAGGGGGACTGCGTGCGTTTTCTATGCTTTCAGGATTCTTTGGTTACAGGTTTTCGAGTCAATCTCACATCTGCCTCCTTGTCTGAAAGGCTTGTTTTCTACATTTGTCTACCAAGTTGTTCTGTTTATCCATCAAAACTTTTTTTTGCTGTTGTTTTGTTGTGGTAAATAATTGAATGACAAGGTTTTGTTACTGATCACATAAAGCCCAGGAAGTTTGTTCTGCTCTGTTTTTCGGAGGAAATTGCTATTGCTGTTGTTTCCTATACCTTTCAGTATATTTTCCAAACAGACAAATGTGAATTTGGCAGAGCTGCAAAGACACGTTAATAATAAAAAAGATTATGGGGCATAACATTATTCTACAGATGTGCTGTGCTCATTTGGCTAGTGCAGCTCCTCCTCCTGATCTGTTTACAGATCATGTTTCATGTGGTCCACTGGAAGGCTTTGAATTTAGTTGCACTACTTATTACTCCAAACTACACTTGAAGTCATTGCTGTGAGAGTTAGTGTGGAGCTGCTTGCTACAAGTCGACCGCCCAGTGTCCCATTTCTCAAAGAGATTTAATTGGCCTGAAGCTAATTATAGCACATTTGAGATGGAGACACTGCCATTGCTGTTGGCACCACAACATTTTGAGTTGCTTCGCCAATGGTCGTTTTTTTTTGTTTCTCCCCGACTTTTCTTTGCTTCTGATGATGGCTGCTGGTTACCTTTCGACACAAAGAGGTAAAAAGAAAATGAGAAGGTTCTAGATTGTTTGCTGGAAGTGATTCTTCATTCTTCTGGACTGTTTAAAGGGTTAGTTTACCCAAAAATTTTAAATTCTGTCATTAATTACTCACCCTCATGCCGTTCCCACACCCGTAAGACCTTCGTTAATCTTCAGAACACAAAAAAATGGCTCAGTGAGGCCTACATAGCCAGCAATGACATTTCCTCTCTCAAGATCCATTAATGTACTAAAAACATATTTAACTCAGTTCATGTGAGTACAGTGGTTCAATATTAATATTAGAAAGCGACGAGAATATTTTTGGTGTGCCAAAAAAACTAAATAATGACTTATTTAGTGATGGCCGATTTCAAAACACTGCTTCAAGAAGCTTCGGAGTGTTATGATTCTTCTGTGTCGAATCATGATTCGGATCGTGTGTCAAATGGCTGAAATCACGTGACTTTGGCAATCCGAACAGCTGATTCGACACGCTGATTCATAACGCTCCGAAGCTTCCTGAAGCAGGGTTTTGAAATCGGCCATATATGAGAATATGAAAATTAACTGTACAATTAATAGAAATTATTTTGAACCAACTCTGTAGAATGATCCATATATGTTGTAAATAGTAATAAGAGAAAAAAGAAATCTCTGATGCATCATGATTCTTTCCTCAACGATTCTGAAGAATGTTGGGATGGGAGGAAAAGTTAATCTCCAATGAATTGCAAAGCTTTCTTCAATGATTTTCAATTAATTCTGAAGAATTTCAGAATTCTTTCTGAACTTAGATTAAATCACAGCCCCCAACCGCTGCAACAGTATTGCATTAATTTTAAAATTGAAGCTCTCTGAGTTCATATTAAACAGACAGACAAACTGAGTTCTACGTGAAAATGGTTATCATTGTGGTCTGTTAGTGTTTGTCAGTATAGTTACTGTATGGCTTATTTCCCCTTTAGATATATTAGACATAAACAAGCATATGTATTGATTAGTGTTCATTTTTTTAATTGGCATTTCAAATCAAGTCGATCAAAAATCTTACTTTATGGATCTACACTGAAAAAAAAAAAGAAAAAAGTTAACATAAAAATGTTTTTCATGTGGTAACATCTAAATTATTGGGTTTGATTCAAGACAAAAAATATTAAACATCACTGAATCAGCCTAAGGTTACAGAGATTAAATTTAATTTGCTGGTTTGTGCAGATGTAAACCAATGTCCAAAATAGGAATGGCAGAAATTCATAAAACCTGTAGCTTCTATAAAATATTGAACTATAGCATACACACTCTAAAAATGCTGGGTTAAAAACAACCCAATTTAGGTAAAAAATGAACAAATCCAGTGATTGGGTTGTTTTAACCCAGCAGTTGGGTTAAATGTTTGCCCAACGTGGAGGGTAGTTTTATTGTTTAAAAATTACTGTATTGCTTACCTAAAATGGACCCAAAGTATGTTGGAAGTTAGCATTTATAAATATAATTAATAATAATTAATCAATAAACATTTATTAAATTGCTTATTAATAAATGTTCACCTTTTGATTATTATTGTTGCCTCTAGTAATTATGTGTCTGATTTTTAACCTATTTTGGGTTCATTTTAAGCCAGACATATAGTCATTTTTCAACAATAGTTGCATTAAATAAAACTGCCCAGCATGTTGTGCAAATATTTAACCCAACCACTGGGTTTGTCCATTTTCAACCCAACTTGGATTTTTTAGATTGCAGTATTTGAGTGGCCAAGTTTGTCATGCTATTTGAATGCAACAGAAACACAGTCAATAAGACCAGAGCAAAACTTAAAATCAACAAATCTGCAAATCAACAAAATCTGAATGAGACGCAGGAAACCTGTCTCAAAACAATTATTGTTTTTGCAATTTCATGCAAGTTACATGCTTTGCTTTTAAAGTTTGCTAGACCAATGCATTACATCACAAATCCATTCACCAAGTAATAGCAGACACACTGAAGGGTTTGCAGCAATTTCTTTCATGCAATTAAGTTAACGAATGGAAGTTAATTGGCCATCTGTTTGTTGTTTGACTAATCATCATGGTTTGTCCACTCCCAGCACAGATGAAATATCACTGTTACCAGCATCACATCAAAAGTTCAGCACATTTGAAGCCAGATGTGAAAAACACAAAGACATAACTGTAGGCAAGTATTTTTCTTAGGGATAATTATTTTCATTTTTCACCCTGCTTTTATTGTTTTTGTTTTCCCATCACATTACCTTGAACAGGCGGAGGTCATTAAACAAATTCCTCAGCCTGGCAACGGCAGCCCTCATTTCCTGAGATGAGAATTTGTCATTGGCCTCTGGCCCGTGTTGTTTTCTCTCTTTCTCTAATAATTTATGCATGCAACTCAATTTAATCAAGATCATATTTCATACTTCGGCCATCCCTGCTAATACAGTACTGCTGGTGTACTTTAAAAACTCGCAGCTACATACAAAAGCACTATTTTGAAATCCGCCACAGCAACCATGTCATATTATTTCATTCTGCGGCATTTCCTTTCAGGTTTAGTGTAATTGCCGGGCACAATCTGTGCGGTGTTCTCAGTTGGGCGCTGTAATCTCTCTGCGGAGTACCTGCTCGGCGCGCTGATCTCCCCCATTACTCTTCATTAACAAGCTGCTCTCTCCACTGTCTCAAGCGCTGATTCAATTAAATGTGTATTCTGGGATTGGGGCTTTGTGCACCCCACTGCAGAAGGATTAGATCATAATCATTCTTCCTCTTTTTCTTTAAACCCCAGACTCAAGCTGTCTGTCGTCCAGCGTGCTGCATTTTGTCATTTGCTGCAATGTGTGATCTATCTGACACCAGACGAGGAATGATCATTAAAGCCTAACAGTGAAAACACACCCTTTAAAGTGATGCACTTCTTTATCTGGTAATAACACTGAATTAAAAAACTAGAAATCACTGTTGACAGAGTTATCATATCATCCATCCCCATATCATCCATCCATCCATCCATCCCCATATCCATATCCCTATCCATATTCCTATCCATCCATATCATCCATCCATCCCCATATCAATCAATCAATCCATCCATCCATCCATCCATCCCCATATCCATATCCCTATCCCTATCCCTATCCCTATCCCTATCCCTATCCATATCTCTATCCATATTCCTATCCATCCATATCATCCATCCATCCACCCATCCCCATATCCATATCCCTATCCATATTCCTATCCATCCATCCATATCATCCATCCATCCATCCACCCATCCCCATATCCATATTCCTATCCATCCATCCATCCATATCCCTATCCATATTCCTATCCATCCATCCATCCATCCATCCATATCCCTATCCCTATCCCTATCCCTATCCCTATCCCTATCCCTATCCATATTCCTATCCATCCATCCATCCATCCCCATATCCATATCCATATCCATATCCATATCCATATCCATATCCGTATCCATATCCCTATCCATATTCCTATCCATCCATATCATCCATCCATCCACCCATCCCCATATCCATCCATCCATCCATCCCCATATCCATATTCATATTCATATCCATCCATCCATCAATATTGTTCCATCCATTCATTCTTATGCATATTCCATCCATCCATCCATCCATCCCCATATCCATCCATCCATTCATCCCCATATCCATATCCATTTCCATATCCATCCATCCATCCCCATTTCCATATCCATCCATCCATCCATCCATCCATATCCATATCCATCCATCCATCCATCCATCCATCCATCCATCCATCCATCCATCCATCCATATTGTTCTATCCATCCATATTGTTCTATCCATCCATCCATACATTCATCCATTGTTGTATATCGTCACATCCATCCATCCATCCATCCATCTTGTTTGATCCATCCATCCATCTATCATCCCCATATCCATATTAATATTCATATTCATATCCATACACCCATACATCCATATTGTTCTATCCATCCATCCATCCATCCATTCTATATCCATCCATCCATCCATCTGACTGAACAATCATTCAAGGGATTCACTCCCACAGTTTCTAGCCGATGCTTTTTCATTGCATAAAATATATATTTTTTTAAATATAACAATGCATTTTATTGCAGCCTAACATTTTGTTGCAGTTCATGCATTAATCAATACGTCTTTGTATAGTGTTTTTCTTTGGGCAACCCTCTAAAGTCAGTAGTTTCTTCATGTGCATTCATTTCTTGCAACCCATAATATGTTTGGACTATTTATGTGTTTGTTTGATCATTTATTTTCTCTTCAAGCACTGGCCATCTTCAGTAAAGTATGGCAGAGTAGACTGTACATTTCTGGGATCATCGACTGCATGGGCCGGTTGGTGTTTTCAGTCCTTTCCTCTTTTACTGAGTCCTTGTTATCAGAGCTTTGGGAGTCTCTTGGCATTGCTGCTGATGCACAAACCGACAGCTCTGCACGGAGATTCTCTTCAGTCCGCTGCTCGCTTTATCACAGGGCTGTATTGGCCGCGGTGGCTGCTGCTCGTGTTTGGATGATAATGCTTTGATAGGACAGAGAAGCTCTACACCGGAGCAGCCTGCTGGAAAGGACACAGTCCTCTGCTACCCAACTCCCAGAAGGCTTTGAGGGAAAAACTGTGTCATACGTCTACTCAGAATGCCTCTTTATTGCTAGTTCAATAGTAATGCATTAAACAGACATGCATACAATTCTCTCTGATGACTTTCTGAAGGCACTGCCAATAGTGAAGTCCAAATTATAAACAAATCTTTCTGAGTCTCTCTCTCTCTCTCTCTCTTTTTTTTTCAATGCTACGGATGAACTCCTGCACAAAACTTTTTCTTTTTTTTCTGTGATGTCACAGACAGCAGATATGGCAAATTGAATAGACTCACTATGCTAGCTGATGAAATGAACAGATGGATATACCACTGTAAGGTTGCATTGATTATTTGCAATAAAATAATAAATTACTAATCTGGAGAGTTGATTCCCCTCTCAAAATCATACTACAACAATTAAACTAATTCATTAATTAGTTACCAGCCGGACAGTGATTACTAGTATATATTCCCCTGGCCCCCCGGTAAAATACAGACTGAAAACACATAAGTTTAACCGTGCATTCTCTCACTAAAGCAATCAGTATGAGTACAATTACCATCTGAAAAACAAACAAGTTTTGTTTGAAAATTAACATTTGGCAGCCAGATCAAATAATTTTTCAGACAAGAAATTTTAAAAATTATGGTGTAAGTACTACCAGTTTGTTTGTCATCCTGAAAATGGAATGCAAGTCTGCATTTTGGGATGCAGTATTGCATGCCTTGTGTTTATTTATTTGGCTGACACTTTTGATAACGCATTGCCTGGGAATTGATGCCATGACCTGGTGTTGCTTGCGCCATGAGCTACTGCTTGAGCTACAGCAATGCACATGTCCTGGCAAATCTATAAGGGCAAAAAAACAAAAACAAACAAAAAAAAAACCCTGATTTAAACTGAATATTTACAAAGGGTGCACATTGCTGGTTCAGAAGCAGCAGGGAATACTATGTTACACTGGATACCTACACCTCTTGGTGTTACGTCATATCTTGTGGGGTTCCTCAAGGCTCGATGTTGGGTCCTCTATTTTTTTAAACTATACATGTTTCATTTATCTGGTAGTACAATATTTCTTTTCATCGGTATCTATCTTTCACTTGCACCAGATGCCCACAATTAAATTCCCACCCTACTGCATAGAGAATTGAATTCAAGATCCTCTTATTCGTTTTTTAAATGTCTTCATGGTACTGCCCCAATATATATTTCTAATTTGTTGAATACATATACTCCAGCTGTCACAAGTCAGGTGTGTAGAAACACGCACGACGAGGAGTATGAGATCCAAAGTCAAACTTTACTAGATAATCCAAAGGAGCATACAGGAACACAGGAGATACACACACACTAACATACAACGATCACCGACAAAGACAAGAGTGAAGGGTGAGTGGTTATATACACAAGTCCTAATGAGTGTTAATGATGATGATGATGATCTTCAGGTGCATGTGATGGTGATGACGTGCAGGTGCAGGGCAGAGGGAATGCTGGGAAGTGTACTGCGGGAACCGGTGGTTGTAACAGTACTTCCCCCCTCCGGCCAGGCGCGTCCTCGCGCCGTAGAGGAACATCCAAAGGGGCAGGCCGGAGGGGGTTCAGGAGGTGGACGGTGAAGCTGGAGGATGAGTCTGATGGAGGCCCAGTCCCCAACCAGGATGCTGTACATCGGCGGCGGCAGGTCAGAAGGGAGGAGCCATGGTGGTGAATGCCTCGGCGCCACCTTGGGGACGAATGAAGGCAGCCGCGGCGATGGAAGAGGAACCCACGGCGCAGATGGACGACAGATGGAGCGGCTCGAAGACGACGACCCAGGGGACCGCGACGGAGCCACAGCGACGACCATCCGAGGAGGATGCAGGGATCCTGAGGGCTGAGGTGTAGCTGGAGCGACCGAGGGCGGCGACGAAGCCTGAGGGAGGGCGGAGCTAGCTGGAGCAGTAGGGGTGGAGGGCCGGAGAGCAACGGATGGCCCGTAAGTCCGTTGCATAGGCGGTGTGACGTCCGACCCAGGTGAAGTTGACGATCCGAGGCAGCTCCGCCCAGCCGAGGGCTCGAAGGTCCCAGCAGACGACGAGGGAGGGAGGAGCGTAGGTGAAGGAGTCAGGTCTACGGGTTGAGGAGGAGAGACGGGAACAGATGTTGGAGGCGGAGCCACAGGATCCTTACACTCCGGAGGAGATGGCTCACAGTGGTCCCGCGATGTAACCACGTCACTGAGAGGAGGTGATGGTGGTGTAGCGGGACTGATGGGTGACAGCTCGGGCAGAACAGCAGACTTGGTTGGGTTCAGGGAAGGCAGAGATGGAGATTCTGTAGCGTATTCCAGTAGAGGATGTGGCAGAGAGAGGCTGGTAGAAATAGGAAAGTCCAATATAGAGTTTTCAAACAGCTGAGAAGTAGTGTAGTTGTCGATGGACTCACTCTCAGTGACAGGCGGGTGGGCGGGGCTTCTCTCCAGCTCGACGTCCTTGACACCTACTGCCTCGTCGCTGAAAGGGACCCCCGACTCGAACTTCAACTCAGCTGGAAATACCTCAGGCTCCGGGGTGATGTCAGGTTCGGTCGCTCCTCCTGGCGCGGGCTCTGACGTCACGGCGGGGTCGTCGTTTCCATCGGCGGTGGGTCTCTGGTTGGGAACTGGGTACGGAGGGGTTCCGGATCGGGGCCGCTTGAACTCCACGCATTTCAGCATGGTCTCCCTCCAGTTCAAGCCGGTGGTATCAGGAAGCACACAAGGTCCATTGTAGCTGGCCCCGATCCGGTATAACTTCCTCAATTCCTCATCCTCCAGCTGGCTGCTGACAGCAAAAAGGAAAAAACGTGATGAATACACAAAAAAGTCATGGCTCTCCTGAGCCAAGGCGATGAATTTAGCCCATTCATCCATTTAGGGCGGTCGGTGATTCTGTCACAAGTCAGGTGTGTAGAAACACGCATGACGAGGAGTATGAGATCCAAAGTCAAACTTTACTAGATAATCCAAAGGAGCATACAGGAACACAGGAGATACACACACACTAACATACAACGATCACCGACAAAGACAAGAGTGAAGGGTGAGTGGTTATATACACAAGTCCTAATGAGTGTTAATGATGATGATGATGATCTTCAGGTGCGTGTGATGGTGATGACGTGCAGGTGCAGGGCAGAGGGAATGCTGGGAAGTGTACTGCGGGAACCGGTGGTTGTAACACCAGCAAGATCGCACTGAACATCCAATAGTAACTTGTTGGTTGAACCAAAAACAAAGCTCAAAATTGGTGAGTCAACCTTTAGTGATTTCGGTACTGAGCTATGGAACTCTCTTCCTGACAACCTAAGTCATCCAAACTCACTATTTCAAAACACATTTGTTTAATAGGGCCTTCCTTGATTTATTTTGTTGTATTTTGTTTGATTATCTTATTTATATTATGTATGTATTTTCTGTGCATGCACACCCAGGTGATAATATACTTAAAGTGCTCTATTTTCGTGCACTAATTTTGTACTCAATATACTAAAAATTCTTCTTTAGTATTTCTTAAGATAATCTTAAGAACATCTAAGTGTACTCAACTGTGCTATTTTGAGACACCATGAAATATGAACTAAAATGTGCTTTTAATATACAATCTCTGTATTTAAAAAATATATATAGTTACCACTTGTAGTACACTATGGGTTCAAATGAACTATAAGTGGTAACTAAATATATTTTTTAAAATACAGAGATAGTGTATTAAAAGCACATTTTAGTTCATATTTCATGGTGTCTCAAAATAGCACAGTTGAGTACACTTAGATGTTCTTAAGATGATCTTAAGAAGTACTAAAGAAGAATTTTTAGTAAATTAAGTACAAAATTTGTGCACGAAATTAGAGCACTTTTTTTTATGTATTTCTCTTCTGTAAAGCACTTTGAAAGCAATGTTTTTTTAAAGGTGCTATATAAATAAAGCTTTACTTACTTGCTTATGCAAACGGATGCATATTGTTATGACCCCCAAAAATGGTGACAGATTTTTGAACCAGTTCACTGAATTAAACTGGGTCAGACTTCCCAACACTAAATGCCGATAGAAGCTTTTAAAATTGGTCTTTTTTAAACAAAAAAATCTGCAGACATTCTGCATTGCAATTTTACAGAAAGCAGATTCATTCATACCAGTTTTAGCATCTGCTTCTAAATTGGGTTATTTTGAAGACATAATGAAGATTGAAAGAACAAGGTGGAAAGATGTAAAAATGTTATTTCTTTTGACCCTGGAACTAAAAATATGACATTAACCCTGGTCTTTTTCTTACAATGAAAATACAGTAATTGTTTGTCAAGGGTTGTCAAGCTCCAGAAAAGACCAAAAAACAGAAGATTATCAGAGAATAATGCCTTAAATAGACCTTTAGATTTAGGCCTGTTCTTCACACAAAGCAATCGCATGGCTTCGGGAGGCTTGGAGTACAGCTGTGTGACCATGGACATGGACTTTTCTGTTGTTTGTTTTTGATTTTTGGAGGTATTTTTGAACATTTTGAACATGAAAGTCATGTGGGTTTTAAACGACATGAGGGAGAGTAAGAAACTGGGAAGATGCTCACAATGGCTTTGGCTTCTACTGTGTCATGATCACAGTGTCAAAAACAAGGTCATTTAAAATCCTATTTTGTAGTTTAATATGGACGTTGAGGTGATTTTGTTTTTATCAGAGAGAAAAGTAACCAATTGAGCTGTAATGAAAGACTTGTATGCAATTATTTCCCGTCATTTACCAAGTGGTTCTGAAAGTTCTTGTAAGTGATGGTTGTGTATCTGTTTCAGTGCATGTGGGAGGAGTTATGTGTAATTACTTGCTAAATGGAGGCGTGTGTTTAATCTGTATTGATTTCCCCTGTGCGGGGGTTTTGTGTTATTCCTTTTGAAGAGATCAAAAGAGAAGTACGGGATCAATTAGGATGTGTACTTTGAAGTGAAAACATTGTCTAAAGTTGCTTCTTTCTGTGAGAACCTGAGATATGAGCTAGAAGTTTGATTTACACTACCAAATATGGCTCAGCANATATGGCTCAGCACAATGATAAGATGTGAACACACATTTTGTGTATATATATATATATATATATATATATTTTGTTTTCAACATTGAACATAATCCGAGATGTTTCTTGAGCAGCAAATCATCATATTAGAATGATTTCTGAAGGAGTCCAGAGTCATTACACAACTACAAAAAGAGCATTACTAGCTTCACTTATTATAAACCAGATTGACTTTATTTCTGTCAGACAAACATTATTATTTAGATTAACAGAGATTTAGATGTTGATATTTTATTGAAAATAATAGTTTGGTATGATGTCATTATTATGGTGATCAGTGTTTGCATTAGTTGGGCCGTTTGACTACTTTTCAATGTTTGTTTTTCTCTGGCTGCTATAACTGTTTATAATAAAAGAGACGATTTGATGATGTTGGATATTTGATGATAAAGATATAATCTAATTATGTTGATCTCATCCAGTGTATATTCTCTGTTATTAATTTCATATTATTGATTGTAGTGATGTTTTTTTTTCTACAGCATGAGATGGAGCATTGTTTTAACCAGACAATCCGCAGATTTTTAAAAAGACATTGCACACAAATCATTTTGAACTACTGAATCACTTAGACACACACACATCAAGAATCAACATATGAATCTCAACAATGTTGACGTGCGAAGTGCATTCTGGAAGCCATGGATGATTTTTGTATTATGCACCCATAATGCATTGCAGCATGAAGCATGTCACCATTGTTGCGATTCATATGCTGATTCTTTATTTTTGTGTATCTTAATGACAGAGGAGTTTTTTTTAATATATATTAGTGATGCTGTAGGAGTCACCAGACTTTTTGAATTCTTGAAATGATCTGAAACACTGCTGCATCTCAGTCTGTAGAATCAAAGAGTTGCTGTAATAAATAATGTGTGATTAATACCATTGATTAGACTGGATGAAATCAGACATTCAGATTACATGATGATAATATCTTTATCATCAACAAATAGCTAACATCATCTGATCACATTTTCTGTTGCCGTTCTTGCCATTAAAAAAATTAAATAAAAATACAGCAGCCAAAGAAAAACTAACAATAAAAAGTTAAGAGTCAAACAGCCCAACGAATGCAAACACTGATCACCATAATGGTGACTTTAACCCAAACAATTTCAAACAGACATCAAAGTTAAAGGATTAGTTCACTTTCAAATAAAATTTTCCTGATAATTTACTCTCCCCCATGTCATCCAAGATGTTCATGTCCTTCTTTCTTCAGTCGAAAAGAAATTAATCCAGGAATGTTTTCATCAAAAACCTTATTCTCCTTATAGTGGACTTCAATGGCCTCCAGACGGTTGAAGGTCAAAATGACAGTTTCAGTGCAGCTTCAAAGGGCTTTAAACGATACCAGACGAGGAATAAGAGTCTTATCTAGAGAAACAATCAGACATTTTCGAAAAAAAATTTAATGTATATGCTTTATATAAACGAACGCAGCGCCAGTTCCATTTTTTCCGTAAGTAGAATGGAGAAGGCGTAGGAAGTACAGCGAAAGTTTTTAGAAGAATACGAAAATGCGGTTTTGGCGGAAGCACTTGGAAGGCGATCATTTGTTTATATAAAGCAAATACATTTACATTTTTTTCAATAAAATGACCGATGGTTTCTCTAGATTAGACTCTGTTTTTAGATGTCAACCTGATTTAATTTTTGACCAAAATTTGAGGTCTCAGCGATGTTTGAGTCCACATCCGGTGCCTGCTGGGAAGCTTTCTAATATTGTTAGGGGATAGTGTTCTAACAATGTTATCACTGTACATTTTTAGAATTTTTTTAGAGAATGTTAACATATCTTTTAGGACAGTATTCTGTTAAAAGTTGCCGTTGAAAACATTACCACAACACAGCATGTTCTCAGAACAATACACTTTTTAGCTTGGGAACTGGCAATGCAAAATAACAAATGTCATCTTTAAAATTACGAGAGATCCAGCACAGGTTCTTCTGTGCTTCCAGTCTATGCTGATGCACCCTTCAGGGCTTTACAAAACACATCTGCTTGTAGTGAATCCATGTAGTTTCATTCTGACCAAACCCAGAGTTGTTCTGCTGAAAAGTTGGTGTTTTGTAGATGCAAGCTTTTCTCCAGGCGGTGATTATATAGAGAGAGCTCACTGTGGCCTTGTACAGCACAGATCCCGTCTCATCTTCACACAACATGCCCGGGCGACGTCAATGGCAAGAACCACAAAATGCAGAGACATCAGAATGCGCCGGGTGCTGTTTTGTTCCCCTTGTTTGTGCTCGAGTTTGTTTGGAGAGCTGTCGGAGGAATTCAGCAATTTATTTTGCAGCTCACCCCAGAACGGCCACATGCACACTGTGCAAGTAATCAGTTGCCATGGAGACAGTGTATGACAGCACACAGTCCGCTGAGAATGACAATTGGCTAGCATCTTGCAATCTGTTTGTGCAATGAAAGATATGGCATAATGGTGTGGACATGTACTTTAAGTCAAGTCAAGTCAGGTCAAATTTATTTATATAGCGCTTTTTACAATTGGTAATTGTTTCAAAGCAGCTTTACATATTAGAAGCACAGAAAAAAGATAAGTGGTTAAAAATAAGCTGTACAAGCAAGCGTGGTAATATGTAACATATACA
>RJVU01046259.1:6431756-6472921 GCA_003731715.1 Anabarilius grahami
ATTTTTTCTAGTTGAAATGAACAGTAGTGGCAGTAAAACATCAACAACTTTTATTCCATTTCACACTAATTATAATTGCAGGAGCAGAATATCAAATAGTAAAGACTTAATTTTGTGCACAATACTATAGAACTTTTATAGTGTATTATCTGAAAAACGAATACATTTTGAGGTTTGCATCATAGTAAACTTGCTCAGAAGCTCACCTGGTACAGCATTGCTCTTGTGATGTGAAGCCCTCGAGTACGAGTCTCATGAAACACGAGTCATGATAAAAAAGATCAGTAGAGGCAAAATAAAATTACATTGTTTCTTCAACAAAATGTGTTTTTACTTCACAGTTGCTTGTGTTAACATTAGGTAGCGACTACTTACACTAAGTGACAATAGCAATATATTCTATTTACACTATAAACGTAGCAGTTCTTTGCAATAAGTGCGAATAGTTATTAGATGATTATGCTTATAAATCTCAGTATTGTTGTACACTAACAGGATGCAATAATAAAATTAAAATTATTAAATGGATGCCACCTTATTGGGATAATAAATCCCTCCCTACACCTACAGCAACCCTACCCGGTTCAAAAATGACTTCCTCACGCCACGCTTCCATGAATGGTGCACGTCTTTTTTAATCTTGTGTGGTCCAACCAGACATTAGTGGGTCTAAGTGTCAGTGTGGCCATTTACAGTATATTAGTTAGTGTAAATAGCCTTTGCAAACAAGACAGGCTATTTACACTCCCTTAACGGCATCAGTTAGGTTTTAGTTTAGGTGATACGCTATTTTCGAATATAGTGCGTTAAACTTTTAGCGCAACTCACCGGACATTTATTTTCTGAACTGCCGCGTTATGCACAACAACCAACCTGATAAAATGCTTCCAGCTTCCAGCTCATCTGTTTCAGGTCTGAACGCACTTTAAGTGCCGCTCACTGGACATTTCACTTTGAAAGTGTTGCAAAACATGCAAGAAGCATCTTTTTTTCCCTCTCTTTCTCAATAACCCTGGGATGAAGTGTTCATGCATTTTAATACAATTTCTCTATGTTGAATGTAGACTATTTCTGTGAGTAAAGCAGAAAGTTAAATCAGAGACTGTTGGAGACGAATTTGAATTTAAAGTAGGTCCCTGTCAAAGGTAAACCTCGCTGTATGTATTGCTGTCTTCAAACCAGAATAATGATATCTACGGGATGAGCACACAAGGATGAAACGACAAAGGGTTTCATTTGAACCACAACATTCACTTAAAGAATCATGCATTGATGATATTTATGCTGTAATTGTGTGAATGTTGAGTACTGATGCACAGCAATAAAGCCTATACTACTCATTTATAGAAGGTTTGTGAAGTGACAATGACAAAACTACATTTCCCATCGTTATCTATGGAAGCATGAACATGATAAACAGCATGCATTAACCATTAATTACACACCTAAATGTGAAAACAATTTCCAAACTTGTATTCCCAGGAGGACATCATATTTTCCTCTGTGGTTTCTAAACAAAATAAGAGTTATTCATTTAGATTAAAATATACTGATTTTATAACATCAAAAGCAAATTGTGATTCAGTTTTAAATCACTTCAGGTTTTCAGTGTCTTCTGATGCGATTGTATTTATTTTGCTTTGTGACATTTTCCCTTTGCATGCAGAGATTGTCAATAATACTATTATTTTCGTGGGATAAAGGCAGATGAGTCTGATATGGAGTTTGTTTGTTCTCTATAACCTCCCAGTTGGTCTCATAATCTTAATTAAATCTCCTGCAGGCCCAACTGGCGTCAACCGCACATTTGAATCTTAATCAGACATATTCAGATCCAGCGTGGTGAAGGTGTCCTGCACTCTAAAAAATGCTGGGTTAAAAACAACCCAAGTTGGGTTGAAAATGGACAAACCCAGCGATTGGGTTGTTTTGACCCAGCAGTTGGGTTAAATGTTTGCCCAACCTGCTGGGTAGTTTTATTTAACCCAACAATTGTTTACAAATGACTATATGTCTGGCTTAAAATGAACCCAAAATAGGTTGGAAATTAAAAATCAGACTCATAATTACTAGAGGCAACAATAATAATCAAAAAGATGAGCATTTATTAATAAGCAATTTAATAAATGTTTATTGTTTAAATATTATTCAAAAAAAGTATTAATAAATGTTTGTTTATTAAACATATTAATAAATGTTAATTTCCAACATATTTTGGGTTCATTTTAAGCAAGAAATACAGTAATTTTTAAACAATATTTGGGTTAAATAAAACTACCCAGCAGGTTGGGCAAACATTTAACCCAGCCGCTGGGTTAAAACAACTTATTCGCTGGGTTAAAACAACCCATTCGCTGGGTTTGTCCATTTTCAACCCAACTTGGGTTGTTTTTAACCCAGCATTTTTTAGAGAGTGGTTTTGCATGAACAGTATAGTGTTAATGCAACAGTTTTAATTTAGGACTGGTGAAAATGTAATTTCACTTTTTGAGGAAAAATAATCAGTTTCTGTTTTGTCTTTTCAAAGGGTTTGTTGTTATCTGCATAGTGATGTTTGCATGACTAAAGGTGTGTTGATCCACCTAAATAAGTGATATTTCTCTTTGTTCATGTGGAAAATGCTGCAGATCAAAAGAGACAATAGCAAAATAATAATAATAATAATAATAAAAAAGTTTTTATTTATAAAAGCAAATATTTTTGTGTGTTAACATCAATTTATGGTCTATTTTGCATGATTTTGGCATCAGATACAGTTTATCACAATCTTGCCTAGAGCCAATATTTTATTAGTCAGAAATTGCTTTTTCATGGCTCAGGAAATGTCAAGGTATTTTCAATGGAAGTTTTTTTTCCCGCCATGTAATAATAATAAATTTTTTTTTTTAAAGTACAGTAATTGTGACTTTTTATCTCGCAATTCTGACTTTTTTTTTCACAGAATTTTGATGAAAACGATATAAACTCTGAATTGCACGGTATAAACTTGCTATACTTGCTGAGAAAAAGTCTGAATGTTGAGATAAAACTTTTTTTTTATTCCATAAAACAGAGTTTTTATCCACACAATTGACTTTTTCTTGCAATTAAGACACTGCAACTTGCAATTACATTTTTTTTCTCAGAACTGTGAGGAAAAAAGATATAAACTCAGATTTGCACAATATAAACTCAGAATTATGAAATGTAAACTTGTAATTTTGAGGAAAAAAATAAATAAACTAGTACTGTAATTGTGACTAAAGTCAGAATTGTGAGACAAAAAGTCCCAATTAACTTTTTTTTAAATTTTTTTTTTATTCCATAGCACAAAGAAGCTTCTACAGTTCTCAATTATGTTTAATTGAAGACTTAACTTTTGATTGAGGACTTTGGTATCTTGACAAGCACAGTTTGAGACCTCATTGAGATCTCTTCTGAAGACGTGTGAGATTATGGGGTCTTTTATTCAAGACGAACATCTAAGAATCACTTCAGTAGAAAGATTGGAGACATTAAAGAGATTATGCTTCAGAATGAGTGCCAAAGTTGCCGGTTTCACTTAAACATGCTGTAACCTTCATTTGTTACTTTCTTAAGCATGGTGGTGATTCAAACGATCTCATTAGGCGTCCTCCTGTGCCGTCGTGATGTCTGCTGAACGCTGCCCATCTGTTCGCCTCCAGAGCAGCGTCAGCAGAGCTGTGGGCCTGATGAGACCGTGATGGTAACAGAGACGCTTGGGGGTGACGGGGGTCACACACACACACACACACACACTGACACGCTGACGGAGCAGCTCTGGGACAGCCATCAACAGATGCAACACAACAAATAACAACTAATAATAAAAACATCCCTGTCAGTGCTGTTCAAATGAGCCACTGTTAAACTACACTACCTGACAAAACTTTGGAATCGCCTGCACAAAATACGATAGCATTGTAATATAACAATAGAATAGGTAAAGAAAAAGATATATAAAAATCTATCTATCTACAGTACGCTCCCAATGAAGATCAGTGCATGAACTTTTCCTCTTTTCCTCGCTTTCAGGAGCAGATCTTCAATAAGAAGATCTCAGCAGCCCTGCAGTGCCAATTGAGTATGAAATGAATTCACTTAGCCTTGCAAAAGCTTTTGGGTTTTGTGGCAACAGTCCAATTGCTTACCCTAAAGTAAGAAGAAATAAATACATTAGATGCAGAGTCAATCTCTCACTCCAATTATTCCAAAACCCTCCTTCCATGTTTAGTGAAGCTAATGATAGCAAATGCAAATCTAAAATGTGAACAACCCTCACAGATTTAAAAAATAAAAATAAAAATCACCACCGAAGAGCAAATGCAGCTTCTTGTAGAATATTCCAGTATTGTATAAATGAATGTTCAAAGGAACTGCTGCTGACCTTGTAATTTATTACTGACCACATCTTCAATGTTTAGTTCATTTACTCAAGGTAACTGCAGAATTAATAGCTGTTTTTCCAAAGCAGGAAAGAGTCTTTGAAATATGGTTAAAGTGTGCTGATGAATGTACTGACGAGCATTTATGTTAAACTGAAATCAGTTCAATTGAAACTTCTAACTGAACATTTCAGTAGCCTTTTATTTCATTAATTTTACTTGCAAGTACAGTTTTTTTAAAATTAAATATACATTTAAGATTTGAAGTAAACTCAAAGTGCACATTTAGTACAATTAAGTACACTTCTTTTTCTCAAGTGATCACAAAGCACATACTGTCAGATGAGGAATTCAGTGTCAACATACTACATTCTACAAGTACAGTATGCATGTGTATGAATACAAATCAGACAAATCCGCCATGTTGTCATGTGACCTACAAAATCACCAGTGTTGCATTGCCGCTGCCTACCGTGGCCTCGTGGGATAGTACAGTGTCCATCGCATACTCACTTCAGAATCTCGGTGTAAGCAGTCGGTCATCTGTATATTTTTCAACTATTGCTTTTTTGCTTCTTTTTTGAGTATTATCAATTTTCTATCCTATTATCTGGATTTTTTGTGCAGGCATTGCTGCCCCAGTGAAAAATAAATATACCAAAATGTATTTGAAATACATTAATTTTATGCTATGCATACTACAATTACATTTACATATTTACGTACTTAATATAATTTCCTTGCAAAAGTACTTTTGGAATACTAAATTGATATACTTAGCTACAACTAATTTTGTACTTAATGCACTTTAGTTATCCAGAAGTAGTGCTTAAAGTTAAACTAAAGATATACTGAAGTATATTTGATTGTGCTAAAATGGAACTATTGCAAGTATACTTTAGGTACAATTTAAATATCTTGCATTTAAAGACTGTTATTACAGTACACTATCCTAAATTCTATCCCCAATAGTGATATTGGCACCATCTTAGTTCTGTCTCTTGTTTTGTATGGACTTTTATGTTGAAGCACACTCTCTGTTACTATTGTTTCTCTGTTCAATTCCTGTGTTTGGTTTCCATTTTGTCTGTTATCATATTCCCCATCATTAGTTCCAGCTGTTGTTAATTATCGACTCATTGTTCTGTGTATTTAAGGCCTTGCTTTTCAGTAATGCTTTGCTAGTCGTTGGTTGCGGTTGCATTCGTATCTTGGGTCTTGAGTTCCTGGATGTTCCTGTTTTTCTATGTGGAACCTTTTCATTAAAGTTGTCGGTGCAAGTGGATTCCCACTCTCTGCTTCGTCTCTCAACGTCGTAACAGATATTAAAACACATTTTAGGCTTAATATTAAGAAATGTGCATTGTGCAATAAAGAAGTATATAATATTTATAAATATGTTAATGGATTTGTACTATACTTATACTATAGTATGAAATAAGTGTACTTTAAATACTTTTTTTTCCCTCATAAGGGCTTACTTGCCTCCTACTCTGGTTACGAAGCAATATAAACCCAGTCTGTCAGTCAGTTGTTAGTCTCGTCCTCAGATGCCACAGCCGTTCACTGACTGACTGATGCGCATTATATAAATTACACTAGAGATTTCTCAAACTCGCAAACTCTAATCAAAATTTTTACCAGTTTGACAGGAAACATTTTTACAAGCTACTAAGTGACAATGAACGTTTCTGACAAAGAACTGGTTGCTAAATTTGGCAACGTTTATCATGTTTTGCTTGAGGCACTTAGTAACAAGTCGATGAGAAATACTGTAGACAAGAATCATAATTACTATGTATGTACTTGCATTATAAAATGTTAAGTGAAGGGTCAACCGTGAAATTATCGAAATTAATTACAGCTGTAATTACATGTGGGTGTCTTTAAATGTAAGTAAAACGTACAATAAGCAACGGACAGATATTTTTATCTACAAATCCAAGCTGCAAAACTGAGACTTGTGTGGCTCTGTAAGATTTTTAATAGGCTGCTTAGATTTCAGCATGTTTAACACGGGAGCTCTGTCTGGCTGCTACTACTTGATTAAGGATTTCACATCCTGGGCCTTAAATATTGATTCATTTGTCTGGAGTTCTCCAGTTCTCAAGCAGAAAGGGCTGTTAGAGAATCTCATGAAGTTCTTGGAACAATATTGCAAAAGATTGCAAGTGGCTATTTAATTAGACAGACCTCTTTAATTCATGAAGAGCCTTTAATCACTGAACCAGTATATTATATCGGTTTTCTTTCCCCTTTGGAGTTGTTGGTAATAGTAGGCCTTTGTTGAAATGTTAGTATTAGTACCACAAAGATTGCAGGTTTGATCTCAGAGAAGAGTTTGACCCTGAGACACATCAACATTAAGCCCTTGAACATTTAACCCAGGGTCACTCAAGGGGGTTTTCATTTTATTTAGGGTGCTTTGCAGCATGACTCATATTCGTTTAAAGAGGCAGTGTATTATTGGCAGAGAAACACATGCTGTTCTGTGTGTGAAACATTATGGTGAAGCCAAAGGGAGAAATAATTCAATAACACAGTTAAACTGCTACTACTCCTAATGTGGTCATAGACAGTTACAATATATGTATGTGTGTGTGTGTGTGTGTGTGTGTGTGCGTGTGTGTATATATATATATATATATATAAAATGATAAAAGACTTTCATGCCTGCTTTGATGTCACATTAAAAGTCTTACTTTAAAGTACATTATTTTGTCGTGCTTTAAAATACTTATTTTGATGTGTTGACTAATATACTAAAGCACATGTAAAATACTCGACTATAATTTTAAGTGTAGTTAATTATTCAATATTACATTTAATGTTTTTAAATGTTCTAAATTGCAACTTCATCCCTACAAATGTGTTTATTAGTACACATATTTAAACACATGACATACAAGTTTAAATAGAAATGGCATTAAAATATATTCTAGTTTATCATAAATGCTTGTCAGCAGCACACTTTAACCATATTTCAAAGACCTTAGAAGTAATTAGAGATGTACTTAAGTCCTTCTTAAGTGGGTCAAAATAAACACTCCAGAGTTAATCTTATTGAATTTAATGGTAACACTTTACAATAAGGTTCATTTGTTAATATTAATAATGAACTGCACGTCTACAACATTTATTAATCTTTGCTAAATGTTAATTTCAACATTTACTAATACATTGTTAAAATCTTGTTAACATTAGTTAATGCACTGTCAACTAACATGAGCAAACAATGAACTGTATTTTCATTAACTAATGAAGATTAGTAAATACAGTAACAAATGTATTGCTCATGGTAGTTCAGGTTATTCTTAATAAGTACTATTTTTAAAGAATGCTAAAGTGTACTTCTTTTTCAGAAGGGTAGTCCTTGATTGACTAAAGGATTGCATGTATAAAAACGTCGTGGTTACAAAGGTAACCCTTCTTCCCTGAAGGAGGGTACAGAGACGTATATACGTCGGACAGACCGACGAATAGGAATCTCGCTAGAGAGGCCAATCTGCTTCGAGTGTAACTAAAACGAGCCAATGCACATTGGCATGCAATCATATGCAGCAGCTGTTCGCCTCGCAGCACGGGTATTTAATGAGCAGCAGGTGCGTTGCATCTTCAGGTTTTCGCTGAGGAGCCGAACCGGATAGGTTCTGTGGCGACGGGACGTACGTCTCCGTTCCCTCCTTCAGGAAACGAGGGTTACCTTTGTAACCGAGATGTTCCCATTCAGTTGGTCACGTTCGACTTACGTCGGACAGACCGGCGAGTAGGAATCCCTACCAAAGTGCCACAGAAGCTGCCCCCTTCCAGCGCTCTGTTGTAATCCACCTGAAGCCCTTGCCTAAGGACGGTAGGACAGGGCTAACACAGAGAGTGTCGATCACGGCTGTTCCCCAAAACCCACTCAGTAAGACTATTGGATAACACTGGTAAAGCGTACCCTTTCACTGGAAAGGAACACTGCGGAGCCACATCCTTCCCCGAAGGAGTTATGTGGAGAAGTACATATGGACTAACCCCATAGGTCTGTCCTACATATGGAAGAACTGGGGTGACTCCAACCCGATGAGAGGTAAGCCAAGGCGATAGCGTCCACTATCCAGTGGGCCATCCTCTGCTTGGAGACAGCCTTTCCCTTCTGCTGGCCTCTGTAACAGACAAAGAGCAGAGAAGATCACCACTCGATGAACAGGTTCCACTTCAAGGCGTAAGCACTTCTCGTAGACGGTGCACGTGCCGAAGTGATGGTGTTAAGTACCTCGGGGGGTAAGTCTCCTAGAACCTCTGCGTCCCGTCCAGGGACCAGACATGGAGTTTACAGAGGTCTGGACCCGGGCGCCATACGGTGCCCCGTCTCTGAGAAAGAAGGTCCGTCCTCAGAGGAATGCGCCAGGGAGGGGCTGTCGCAAGGAGCGAGAGTTCCGGGAACCAGGTCCGGTTGGGCCAATAGGGCGCAACTAACAGGACCTGCTCCTCGTCCTTCCTGACTTTGCACAAGGTCTGTGCAAGTAGGCTCACTACTCTCCGAGCCCTCTTTGGACCCGGAGATGAAGGAAACTGCTCTTTTTTTTTTTTTAATTTGTGTACCAAACTGTTGAGCCAGCGACGGAACCGAAACAAAATGAAACAAAGGATTTACCACACAGCCCTCCTCCAGGGGAAGGAGTGGTGCGGTCACCATCTCCTGAAGAGCAGTCCCATCCATCTCTGGGTCGCACGTCCTAGGGCATCTTGCTCTTGGCTTTACCACCCTTCTTGGCGGGGGCCTGGACAGCTGGGCACCTCGATTGCGACTGGCTCCACGGCCGCTTGGATGGAGGCTGCTGCTGCAGCTGCAGCCGCAGGGGGGCGCCTCGGCGACGAGCAGGCTGAGGTGCTGCTGGCGGCAGGTGAGTGGACACAGCAGCTGACCTCCGCTGCAGGATGTGACTGATGTCCTCAGACTGCTGGGCAAAGTTCTCGACCGCGTCGCCGAAGAGGCCGGTCTGGTACACGGGGGAATTAAGGAACCTGACTTTGTCGGTATCCCTCATGTCAGCCAGACACAGCCAGAGATGGCGTTCCTGGACCACCACAGTGGACATCGCACAACCCACTGACGTAACCTTTGTTGCACGAAGCGCGAGGTCCTTCGAGGCACGAAGTTCCTGGAGAACTTGTGGATCGTGACCACCCTCGTGCAGGTCCTTCAGCGCCTTGGCCTGATGGACCTGCAACAACGATGGACCTGGTAAGCCTTGCCGGTAAGATCTGAAGCGTGCTTACAGGCCCGCGAAGGGAGAGACGCCTTCCCCTTGCCAGGTGGAGTTAGGGCACAGTTGCATAGCAACGGCCATTCCACAGGGGGGATGCACGTAGAACCCTTCGCCGCACCGCCATCAAGGGAGGTGAGGGAGGAGGACCCACTGGAACGGTTTCGGGCAGTAAAAGGTGCCGTCCATGTATCGGTGAGTTCTTCATGCACCTCTGGGAAGAAAGGAACCTGGGTGGGTGGCTGAGAACCAGCGCACGCCACCCCGAGATACCAATCATCCAACCATGAGGGCTCGGGACACGGTGGAGGATTCCACACGAGCCCAACCCTGGTGGCGGCCCGGGAAAGCATAGCCATCATCTCCAGATCCGAATCGGGCACAGTTACCGTTCCCGAAGGAGGCAACTGCGCCGACTCGTCATCTCCAGAAAAATCTGGCTCACCCTCTGATGCAGCTATCGACATCCGGTCATCTGGGGAACTCCGAAGGATAAGGATGGTGCACACCTTTGAGATGGCCCACCGCGGTCCCCAGGCAGCTCTACTGGCTGCGGAGTGCAGTAGGGGGTTGGTTCCCCGAAGGAAGCGCGCTCACTGTAATCCACAGATCACCAGCGCCGCTGCCCGAAGCAACCCTCTGAGGAGGATTGGAACGAGGCATTGGCACTGGGACTTCCGCCCCTTTGCAGGAACTGGAGTCTCGATCGTAACTCCGAGATGGTCATCATCCCACAATGGGTACATGACTCATCCACGAACGCTGCCACGGAGTGCTTTAAGCCCAGACATGTGATGCAGCGATCGTGACCATCCCTCGTGCCAGGTAACGACCGCATCCAGAAACACAAGAGTAGAATGTCATCTTTAAAAAGACGCAAGCTCTACTTGTGTAAGCTCTTTCAGGGACTTGCTCTTTAAAAGTGCTGAAGCACGCAGGGGAACGGCCGCGGCAACACAGACAGGGATTGTGTGCAGCCTGTCGTGTGCTCTCTTCTCTTTGAAGACGCCGCTCTTACCAGCTGTGAGAACAGCTATTTAGCGCTCAAAGGCGCACCGTTACCGGCCATGAAAACAGCCTTTTACAGCTGGGAACAGCTTTGCTCGAATAAGCAAAAAAAGAAAAATAATCAAAAGAAAGAGAGGACTCGACCCTGCTGCTATGCTGTCCGCCCGCACTTGAAGAGAGTATGAAGAGCTGTTTTGACTCGTCTTAGAGAACACTTGCTTGCAGAAACACATACGTTCGGCTCCGAAGCGAAAAGCTGAAGATGCAAAGCACCTGCTGCTCATTAAATACCCGCGCTACGATGCGAGCAGCTGCTGCATATGATTGCATGTCAATGTGCATTGGCTCGTTTTAGTAACACTCAAAGCAGATTGGCCTCTCTAGCGAGATTCCTATTCGTCGGTCTGTCCGACGTACGTCGAATGTGACCGACTGAATGGGAACCTGTGCAAACTTTATAGTACCTGCAAAAAATAAATAAATAAATAAAAAATAAGGTCTCGTGAGTACTGCACATTTTGTGTGTACATTCTGTATTTTTCTACAAGTTTTTCCTAATAACAATGCAATTTGAGGCTTTCCTTTCATATACAAAATAAAATGTGGTGTCAATGCCCCTGAAAAAATGATTTACCAAGCCTGAAAGTCATTTCAGAAATGATAATTGCGAGAGCAAATTAATATGATTAAAAAGGCAGGTATTCATTTGATTTGCTGTCATCGTGGCAGAATGGACTCAGATAATGCATGTATGCAATTCTGCAGGACTGTTGACTGGGTTCATGTGATATTAAATCATTTTCTATGAACAACTGTATTTTTTTTTTTCAAACAGAACACAATATCATATCTGAGCATAATATTTCTTGCACATATGGGGACCCATAATTATATACACTCTTAGAAAAAAAAACATCCATCCATTTTCTGAAACTCTTGTCCTATGTTGCGAGACGATATATTCTAACATGACTTAATCTAAATTTTATTAGAGAAAAGTCTGTTCTTTAGCAAATTAGTTGCATATGCAAGAAGCAGGTTACACCAGATTCAGCAAATGGGACACTGATCACTATAATAGTGACTAATAAAGATGTACAAAATATCAACAATTCTAAATTACAGCTGTTTACGAGTCCCCATCAGCCTCATTGCTTTAGATCCTTTAGTAACATTCACTATCCCTGTGTGTCCTTAAAAAGTTTTAATTCAGTAAATACTGTTTTAGACAGTCAGTTTTAAGGGAAATGACCTCCATATAATGCCTGATAATGCAGCATCTGTCGGTCAGATCAAAATGCATTCAAACTCAACATGTTTGGCCAAAAAACATAAGATTTGTGGAAACAGTACTCTTCTATACACATAGGCCTATATAGCTACATTCTTGTAAGTGTAGCCATCAGGGTTTCCAGAAGAAACGAGTGGGATCTCAGCACTCTAGCTGACACAATTATCACTCGCCCTTCCTCAGTCCCAAAAGCTGCAGCAGCTGTTCACTGTCGAAGGTATATTTCTGGGTGTATCATTATACGGGCGTGCTCTGTGTCATCCCTCAGGACACAGTGTGCAACACTTCACTGTTTCTTGTTGTAGGTTATTTCTGACCCTTTATTTGGAGAGGAGACAGATCACCCATTTCTATTACAGAGGATGCAGTGCAAAACCATCAAAACACTTAACATTTTTGTCTACTATTATCCAGTATTAAAGATGCCATGAAATCAAAATGGACAATTATTTATGGAATATTGCAGTGTTTATTATAAAATCATGTTCCTTGTAGTATTGAATAAGAATAACTTTCCCTCCCTCTTGCAGCATCTCTTCTCTTCTCTGATGATGAGGGTGGGGCAACTTGTCACTTACATGAGATCCACCAATAGCAAACCACAACTAGCCAATCATTTCCCCACAGACAAAATCAAGCCCCGCCCTACGTTTATTCTTGTACTAGAAGACATTTCACTCGGATATATGGCACAATAGGAAAGACTTTAAACTACACTCTAAAAATGCTGGGTTGAAAATGAACAAACCCAGCGGTTGGGTTAAATGTTGGCCCAAACATTGTTTGAAAATGACTATATGGCTGGTTGAAAATTAAAAATCAGACACATAATTACTAGATGCAACAATACTAATCAAAAGGTGAACATTTATTAAAAAGCTATTTAATAATTATTTATTATACTTACTAATAATGTTAGTTTATTAAACATATTAATGAATGTTAATTTCCAACATATTTTGGGTTCATTTTAATCAAGCAATACAGTATTTTTTTTTTAACGATGGTTTAATTAAATAAAACTACCCAGCAAGTTGGGTCAAACATTTAACTTGTCCATTTTCAGCCCAGCATTTTTTTAGAGTGTATATAAATATTATTTTTAGTCATACTGTATAAAATGGCAAAATAATGGGTACAATAAAATTTTATAACTGACCTCAGTTCAATCAATCTACTTCCAAATAGATGCTTAATGTGACATTGTAATCGAGGTGATTAACAATTTTGCATTTTTAATTCTTGATTATTTTCAAATGAAGCCTCGTTATTTAGAAGGAATACTGAGACACAAATCATCATTTTTAAAGACCCGTTTACATTAATACCCACCTTTAGAGTGAAATCTTTGATCATACGCTCACACCATAAAAAAAATTTAATAAATAAAAATCATTTTATCATAATATTGCACAATATTTCATCCTAATACTGCTAATAATCTATTAACATTGCACAATGTACAGCGGACATTTGCAAAATTAATGTGCTGGCCGTTAACATGCATGTTATACTTCTGATGGTGCAGTATCAGTAATCTTAAAATAAGATTTCTCATTTTCCACTCCACACTGCTCACATACTCTGCATGGCACACCATATTTTTTGTTGTTGTTGGAAGCAGCCATCTTTTCACTGAACATTATACAAAACAGCAATAGCAAACATCTGTAAGAATGTAAGAATTTAATAAATGTTCTCATATGAAAACAATCACTTAGGTAAGACCAATAGCATTGTAAAAAATAATAGCATTTTAAGAATCAAGTCTTGTTTAATAGGTTTCTACTATTATATTGTACACACAAGTTGATTATTTTGATGGGTTGGAGATCATGAACTTCACTAACAGCCACATCCAGATGATAGACACTCCAACATTATATAATAACTACAGAGATGCCAACACTCTCTCTTAACATTTGGTAACTATGTTTTTTGCTTATTCCCCACTGAGACTTTAAAGTGTCCCTACAGATGTTACTCACAGCTGCGCCATCTTTGACGGGAGTGAAAGTGAGGCTATGAGGGATAGACATACTTTTCAGAGGGTTGCATTGTTATTTAATGTCTATTTGGAATGTTCAAAGACTGTAAAAAAAAATATATATATATTTATATATGGACGTAGTGTCCATGACATCACCCGTAGATTTCTGAAGAGCATTTTTGAAGCGGAAATTAGGCTGCTGCCATCTTAGTGGCACTCCGTACGTCACTCCGGGATAACTAAAAATGGGCAAAGAGGCGAGACGTGATTGGAACTGAGGTGCTGAAACCACGGCCGCCTAGCTCAACCTGATCATGTTAGCAGGCAAAGGAGCTATCTATCTATCTTAGATACTATCTAAAATATTAATAAAGATAACGATATAGATGCTCTAGCACCAGTAATTGTAATTTGCGTCAGGAGTGCAAATAGCAACACGCAAAATCAAACGGGCCTTCATACCTTTATAAAGAAATAGCATTCGAGAGATGAATCCAATCCGTGGCACTTGGGTAAAATGTCCATGACTGTAACTTAACAACTTTTTGTCCACAAAAGCATTAAATCCATGAAATATTGATATGTCGTCCATTGTTTGCATCACATTTCTTCTGAATGATCTGCTCTACATCATCGTTCTTCAAGAAATTATGCAATCTGAGCAGCCTTTATGTTGTAAAACTGTAAATGATTGTATATACCTCACAAACAAATGAACCCGCGCCCAAAGTATAATATTTCAAAACGCAGCAGTTTTAGTTATAATATCCAAGCAGTGCTGTCGTTTTATATCCTCCCGCCATTGTCATTGTAGTAAATCTGGTGAACAAAACTTTTAGCCAATGCCACGATCCAACAGCATGTGTTCTGTTTATCTTCCACATGCCTGAACATGTACGCAGATGTACATCTTTCTCGAGTCTCGACCATTAGCGCAGCAAGCCATATTATTTTATAATAGTATAAAATAATCCTAAAAAGAGCACAAACTCAGCAGAGATGCCAAATTCAGCAGCTGGAATTAGCTGAGGTGACGGCTCACAGACAGCAGCGCAATCAACCTGTCACTCAAGTGACCACGCCCTTAATTATGCAGAACTTTAAGGCTCAATATAATTTAAACAGATGAGTTATTAAAAAAATTCACCCCCCTCACAGTTGTCATGAAGGGCAAAATTAGCTGCATAGACCAAAACCACAATTTGTACCAGCTGTAAACATGTTTTTTTTTTTTTTTTTTCTGCTGTAAAGTTGGGCATTTTAACATGGGACTCAATGAGATTCTGCTCTCTTTTGGAGCCTGTCCCTAGCGGCCAGTCGATGAATTGCATTTTAAGTCACTTCCGTATTGGCTACAAGAGAAACTGGGGGAGGTTGCCGCTTGGGATTGTTCTGCTGACGAAACACTGCAAAAATATCTTTCCAAGGAATTTCTGTTGACAACATGTACTGTGGAAAAATATAAGTGATCTGGGAGCTTTATACAACTTTTTACTGCGGATGCCATTGAAAACATGGCGAGTCTATCCCTCACAGCCTCATTTTCATACCCATCATGGCACTGTTCTGAGTAAAGTCTAATTCTCCTACAATAGGTTTATGTACATGCATCCAAGGTCAAAAAACACTTTAATTTTCTCATAATATTTATTGCAGCATCAGCTCTTTTCTCACAGTGTCTGAAACGGTTGGTCAAGGATTCTGTCTCTCTAAACCCCGCCTTAAAGCAAACACTCATTAGCATATCTGAATCCCAGCTCTTCCTCAGCACATGATTCACAGTGATACGAACAGTAATGATGGCGTCGGTTTTACTGTATCAATCTCATCAAAGTAGATTTGTTTTGGCAGCAAAAACAGCGTCTTCTCCACATGAACGACACGAACCAAACTTTTCCGGTCTCACAAACAACTACAGTGTTTGATGGCGGGGCAAAGTAGACACCAGGGCCTAAAATTAACACTCACCAAGCACAAGATGCGAGAAAAAAATCAGCGTTGGCTGATTGAAATATTTGGTGGTAATATTTTATCAATTCTAACAATGCAGTGTTGTGAGAACATGAATGTAAGCAAACATGAACAACGTTCTGGGAAGTTGACGGTCATCTAAAATTTTGGTGTCATAACTTTCATGGCCAGTAAAAAATATTTATGGCCAGTAGTCACTGGCCATTGGCAAAGTGTTATTTTTAGGCCTAGGTAGACACGGTTCACCGGCAGCCAATGAAGACCACAAGCCGGCATTATGCAAATTAGTTACAAACCTACATAGGTTCAGCAGGGAGTGAAACTGGAATCACTGGCAACTCGTTTCAGTTCAGAATCACTTCTTTCTTTTGAGAGACAAAAACTCTATTTATCTGCACTGTGATCTTTGAAACTTTGCAGATATTTTATATTCACAAACAGCTCTATAAGACACTACATGAATGGTCATATCCCAAAAAGCATAATAGGGGCACTTTAAGGGTGGATTTTTATTCTAAAAACATGGGTTTTTTTACAAATCAAAGCATATGAATTCATACGAACTCAGAAACCTGTACAATAGTTATGCTTTCTCTTGTGATGGGGTTGGAGATGCCAATCCCGATCTAAAGAGTGTGCAAGATCACAGATGATAATCTGTCCAAAAAATGCTAGTGTAAGTAAAAGATGCAGTGAGCTGTCATATGAAGCCAAGAGTCAAGAGGCCAGTCCACATGAATACTGCATAAAACATCACTGGAGGCCAACACCTGTTTTACCGGCACAGAAAAACAGTCTTGAAAAAGACCTTGGTCTAACATCACAAGCCTTTAATCTTTGAGAAAAGGGAGAACAAACTTTTAAGGTGGGAACTACAGAGTTATTTTCAAGCCACAATGTCAGCAGAGAACGCTTTGATTTTGTAGCATACAGAATTACTCCAGTTCATCCAGCCTAGTTAACTAGTTGCTATCTCAAACTAAAAGGCTGCTGTGACACAACTTTTAAATGAAGACAAAATAAAGTAATAAATTACTGGTAATAATAATAATAATATAACATTTGATCTTGGCAAATTATTTATCATGCAATGTGTAATGTAGCTGTCTGTGAATGTAAATGATCTGCAAAGTTGTGAAGCCGAAAGTGCATGATGAATAAAGTTATTTTCTCTCAAAAGAAAGAATCGACTCTGAACAGCCTAAACAAATGGTTAGGAATTCGAATCCCACTTCCGTGACGGCTACACGTCACAAAGTAACACATTTGCCTAATGCCCGCTTATGGTCTTCATTGGCTGCCCGCAAACAACCTTTACTTTAAACCGCCCTCAAGCGCTGTTTCTGCTCAGCAAAAGCAAATTCTATTTGTAAAAACTTCCAAAGGATGAGGATGTGAAGAGTCAGTGGTTAAAATTACCACAGCGATTCAACAGCAGAATAATCAAATCTCTGTGAGGTCTAAATTGGATTTACAAAATGCTTATCCATTAAAGATGGGACCGTACTGACTTTATTTGGACCAACATGCTCCTCAGAATCACAGTCTGTTAGTACAATTAATTGTTGATGTATATATTTTCTACTGAGTGTTTAAAATACGTAGTTTTGTGTTTTATACTGTGTAAATCTCCAGCTAACCGGTTAACTCACGTTATCACTGTCTTACTGAAATACTTCTGCAGATCATCTGTGGCTCAATATTACCTAAAAATGTGTCTATTAATGCATTGTGTCTGTTCTTACAACTCTATGTAATGATAAAGGATTGAGACAGATTTGTTACATCAGTCATTCTTGTTAGTGCTGGGCTAACATTAGCACTGTTATTGATGCAGTTAATGATACAGTTCCCACATGTGCACCGCAATAATAGGGGCATACACTTGTTAATGCTGACAGTGAGGAATTACAGTTGCAACATCTCATGATTGGTCAGTTATGGTAATGGGCATTTGTTTCCACACGTGGTGTAAGCGGCAGACCAATCACAACAGAATGTGCCGCCTGGCCAATCAGAGCAGAGCAGGCTGGAAAGGAGGGGTTTAGAGACTGAAGCATCAGATGAGTCTTTTGAGAGTCATTGAAAAATGTGGTGATGTGCAATGTATGTTATGAGAAAATGAAAGCATTTATTTAAATTTTTTTTACCTTTGATGCATGTAAACATGTTGTAGGAGACCTCCAAAACAGAAATAAAAACATTTAAAATAGCAAAATAGGGGCACTTTAATGGTTGACAATCTGAAATAATCCTGCATAGTTTCTTTAAATATCACCAAAGAAACCTATATGTGCTTAATCATGTTCTGTAAAACCACAGTTCAGCTGTCTACAATATAAAAATCACTCCTGAAAATAACAAAATAATAATAGTAATCTTTTATAAACCATGTTTATTTGTTAAGCTACTGTTCAACAGCAGACTATATCCCTGTCCGTTCGCTTAATTTGGATTTGCCTGTGCATGTTTTTTTTTTTACTCTCATAGATTTTGTTTCCATTGACACGCATTATACGACTGACAGAACGCAACGGTTGGAGTTAAAAATCATCATTTGTGTTCTTCTGAAGAAACAAAGTCACCTACATCTCGGATGCCCTGGGGCTAAGCAGATAAACATCACATTTTCATTTTTGGGTGAACTATCCCTTTAAAATGTGTTTTTGCATTCCCTCGCTGCTTTTAGTTGTTTTTCTCCATATAAACACATCTTTGAACATGACCACTGTGTGTTGTTTCGTTGTTTTTTTTCAGTGTCATTTTTTATTTATTTATTTATTTTTAAATGGAGTGTCAAGAAGTTCACAGTACAAAATTCACACACACGTTGGGTTTCCATGTTTTATGGACGGTTCATTCTCTATGTCTACACTTTCACATAAAAGATTTTGTTTGACAACAGTATGGTAATTTGTAAAACCTCATTATCTACAGTTAGACGGACTAACATATTGCAACAATCAAAGATAAATTGCTGTGGATATTTGATACATATTCTAGTTTTGAAAAGACAAACACAGAAAGACTATCATTATCACAGCAGGATTGAAAACAGGCTGTTATACAAAACCTTTGTCAATAAAGCCTCAATATTTATTCATCAAACTTTGTATGAATAACTCAAAACTCAAGGCGATGTTTTGAAGTGTAACTTCTAGCAATTGTTAGATTTGCAGTGAAACCAACAGTAGAAAACAAAGTGCTCTCCATTGAATATCACAAAAGTTCTTCAAAGTGATTTCACCTCAAATTGAATTCTTTGCAAGATGATGGTATTTGCATTGTAAAATATATGAGCAATATCACGTCACTGAGATATATTCACAATGATGATCTGTGATATCATCTTTGTCTCAAGTATGCATCCCATAAGCCCGGACAACTTGTTTGACATTTGATGAGTCACAGCTCCTCATCCTCAATCATTATGATGTCACACCGTATGACAGCATAAAACGAGCCGAACAAACGCGCGAAACAAAGTGGCAAACTAGGCCAACTATTTCAACAAAGCATATCAACGGCTGTCCTCCGAGTCTTGCAGTTTCTCTCATCGTTTGCCAGAGCCGCCACCAGGGACAACGTCACAGAGCAAGAGAGACAGAGCTGTAAGACTGCTGTGAACATCCAGATCATTTTGAAATGTAATCATAAAGTTCTATTCTTCCGGGAACTTACACAGCATTGAAGCTGGCATTACATTTTAATGACTAGCAAAGCATAATCCGACACAGTGCTTTGAAAGAGCTTACGGTCCAGTTTACAGCATTCAGCAGCCAAAGCTGACATCTTGTGAATAAAGTTATCTGCTGCTACTTCTTGAAGTGCCATAGGAATATTCCTCCATTAATCTCTATTTACCATGGAGGTCTCACTTAATCACAAACGCTTCCTCCACGGCGCACTTTCGGACTGCCAAGATTGCAATTCACTTCAAATTTAGCGGCGCTCTCAAAAGCTTTTATTACTCCTTTAAATTATGGATTTTTTACTTAGCTGCTTCTAACTGCACTTTTAAAAAAAGAGTAAAGAGCATGGCCACGGTGGAACGGTCATGCCTGAGCAACGACGCAGCATGAATAAATGAAGGCAGGCCGTGTTTGACAGGTGTGCTGAGACTTTATGTGCGGGATAGTCTATTTCAGACATCCTAACTATAAGTAACATCTACATGTCAACTAGCAGTATTAGTAAACTATCTGTTTAATATCTGCTACATTTTATTGTGATGCTCCCCAACAGACATTCTACTGACTATAAGTAACTTTGCAACTACATGTCAACTTATTCTACTAACCCGAACCCTAACCTAACAGTCTACTAATACTCTAATGAGAGTTAGTTGACATGTAATTACTTATAGTCGGTAGATTCATTGTCTAAAGTGGACCAGTGTGTGTGTAATAAAGAGATCATGTGCGCTCTCTGCCAAGGGACATGAGAAAATTATTATTTTTAATGCATAGAATAAACTGATGCACTGATTTAAATACAAAGTAAAGATGTGTGATTAGTTACTTCAGTTATCACCCTAGTGGGAAAAAAAAAACTATACCAAAGTGTATTTAAAATACATTATTTGAAAACATTATTTGGAGTACTTCTTTATTGCACAATGCACATTTCTTACTATTAAGCCTAAAATGTGTTTTAATATCAGTATTAATAAGGATAGTATGATCTCTGTATATTATCATTCTTTAAATGCAAGATATTTAAAGTTTACCTAAAGTGCGCTTGCGGATAACTAAAATGCATAAGTACAAAATTAGATGTTCCAATTTAGCAGACTTTGGGCCCTATTTTAACGATCTAAGCGCATGGTCTGAAGCTCATGGCGCAGGTGCACCATGTCTGAATCCACTTTTGCTAGTTTAACGACGGAAAAAAATGGTCAGCGCACCAGGTGCATGGTCTAAAAGGGTTGTAGCTGGTCTCTGAATGAGTCATGGGTGTGTTTTGGGCGTAACTTGCAATAAACAAACCAGAGTCTCATCTCCCATTCCCTTTAAAAGACAGTTGCCCTCGCACCATGGCGGATTCACTATTTACATTGCGGAATTTGCAAGCGGAAAGACTGAACGCTTCTCTAGAGAGGAATCCTTTTATTCTTAATATTTGGCATGTTTGTGTGTTGATGCGCGTCCCTGTGTGTGTAATAAGCAGAGTGTACGCGCGTTGTGCACCCGCATATAGGCACATATTACTAACATGCTCTTTAAATAACAAAAAAAATAAAAAATAAAAAAAACTGCGTCATTGACTGTAGAGCAGGTTTTTGTTGGTCAATAGTGCAGTTGATTTCAGTTGCCTCAAAATAGCAACACGCCAACAATGCACCTGAACACACCTCGTTTTCAGACCAGCACGCCCATGGACGCACAAATGTATTTGCTATTTAAACGACGTGGCACTGAATGTGAAAATGATAACTGCATCAGGCTGAAACTAACAAAAAACACTTGCGTCGCGCCTGGCTTCGCATTGCGCCGGGTGTATGATAGGGCTCTTCAAGTATACCAATTTAGTATACTAAGAGTACAATTGCAGGGTGTTTATATTAAGTACATAAATGTGTAAATGTATTTGTAGTATATGTAGCATAAAATAAATGTATTTTAAATATGTTTTAGCATATTTATTTCTCACTAGGGGAGTCATGCAATAATGTTACACACATGCATTTTCTCTGTGTGTCTTTGTGTGAAGTACGTATATAGAGAAAGAGTGCGTAAAACTTATATACGCCATATAATAATATTTAAAATATTTATAAATGCTACAAAGTGCTGTGCATGCTCAAGCGGTGTGATTTCAGGTGTATTTGCACACCGTCTTAACCACTAACTGCCTACGATTTGCAGATTCTGTTTGTCTCTCGTTTAAAATTTATTAAAGACTTCCACTTTGAGGTTTGACACAGGATTGACTGATGTGCATTTGAGCAGTTTTGTCTGATTGCTTTTTAAAAGTTGATAAGATAAACTGTGTGAACTGCTGAACATACAACGCACAGATTCCATGTCTTTCTTTCATAATTCACTGAAGTCTTCACAGTTTCTGAATCTTCTATGCCGACACAGTATCAAGGACACTGGAGTGACTTTATGCTTCAAATGAATAGCTGAGGGTTGCTGACATGGCCAGAGTCTCTCAGGTAAAGTGAAGTGCAGGCAGACTGATCTCTCTACAGATACTGAAACTGCTTACCTCTATAACAGATTAGCGCCGTTAATTAATGACTGTCCTTCATAGACTTACAGCCACACCGACATTCTCCCATTAACCCTTTGATGCATGATTTATTAATTCACAAAGAAGGAAAAGGAAACTCTTTGTTTTATGTTTGTAAATGTTTGTTTAAAATTTAAAACAAGAATATAATCATCCTAATCCTCTTCTGCAGCATGCATTAAAGTAGCTTTAAACATTTTAGACATTAACTCTTTCCCTGTCAGCGTTATATAAGTTACCAGTCAGCTCCAGCATTGTTGATCATATTCACAAAAATAATATTTAGTTGTATGGAGATGTAAAGAGTCAATATAGCAAAAGAAAGAACAGAGCCTCTGCTTAAAATAAATGATAAAAAAAAGAAGAAGATTTTATTTTAAACAACCCTTGAATGTGGGTAATTTTTTATAATAAAAAAAGATTCAACAGTTATTTTTATATTTTGCTGTAGTGTGTCAGTAGGAAATATCAGTTTACATTTTCAAAAAATCTTTTTGCCATTAATTGTAATAATCCAGTCTGAGCCGGTATGATCTGATCTCACCATCATCAAGTCCAATTGTGATTATATGAATAAACAGGAAAAAAAAAAAAACTGAGACAGACTAAATCTAGAAGAACTGGGGCAATGTCTCCAAGACACTTGAATAAACCTACCTGCAAAGCTACAGTACTGTGAAAAAGCTGTAAAGTGAGGATGCTTTAAAAATAAAGTCATAAATAGATTTTATTTATCAGTTAACTTCTCTTAACTAAATCAAATCAATATTTTGTGTGACCACCCTTGCATATAGTTTTTCAGGTAGCTTTGGAGGTAGGTTTCTTTAAGTGTCTTAAAAATAATGATAAAAATAAACATCTCTATCATTATTATTATTATTACTGCTGCGCCCTCACTTGTACAGCCGGGAATTTGCATTTCCTTCAGCCTGAGGCTTATTCATTTCACTTGTGAAAGGGCCTTTTTACATTTGGCAAAAATATAATCTTTTTTTTGTTGTTACCTAGATTTGTTGGACTTTTTTGGACACAAGTAAATAAAATACACCCTTATTTTTTCACTAAAGAGAACTCTTTAGATTCTCTAGATTAATCTAGAGAAATATTGTCTATAACTTGCTTAGAGATTGTTACATGTAGACAAAATGTCATCTGAAAGTCTAAAGCATCCAAATATAACTTTTTAAATGAGAAAATCCAAACTTCAGGGAGGTTTTGTGTGAGTTAACAATGGAAAACACCACATTTTTTTATGCCGTTTTTCTTAAAATTCTGTAAATTTGATCCATTCTCAGACAACATAAATGTACAAATGGGACTATATATGAGCTAGACTGTCCTGTTTAAAACGATATACGGCACTTGATGCTGACTGCTAGAATGGGTTAGACAACCAAAGACAAGTGCAGGCGAGTCAGGAGCCCCAAAAATGCTCTAGGTCTGTAAGGGTTAAAAAACAATCAAATCAGCAAACCCAGCCCAGGTGACCAAAAAGTAATGCAAAAGTAACTTAATGCATTACTTTGCAATACACTTCACTAAGGCAATGTTCACACTGTCAGTCCAAATCCGATTATTTGTGAATCCGATTGGAATGTGATCAAAATTTTTGATGTCCACATATGAATGTAGCTTGAAACGGATTTGTAAAAATCTAATTTCATGTGATTATTTTTTTTTTTATTTTTTTATTTTTTTTGCTGTTCACAGATGCTAAAGCTGATCGGATTTCAATCGGATATGCACACAAATCGGATTTGGTCTGACAGTCTGCCTAAGTAATGCAATTAGTTACTTTTTGGGAATAACAACATATTGTAGCACATTACTTTTAAAAGTAACTTTCCCCAACACTAGTCTTTAGAGACAAATTTTGGAAGCAGAACTGTGAAACATGCAATCATCATGAAGTAAATGAAAATGTAGAAAAAAGCAGCTCATTAAATTAATTTTGACCTCCTGAGGTTGACGGTCGAAATGTTCTGGTTTAACACTGACCATGTTTTGACATTGACTTCATGTCTTTGAGTTTCAGGCTTTATTCTGTAGAAAGTACCAACTAATGGTCTCCCAATCGATATGCAATCAATAAAACTGCAGTGTTAATGATACAGTTCAGGCTGAGCATTGAAAGTCCTCTTGATTCCACGAGAAACTGTCAGAGCGCTATAGTGCCTTTGATTACAGGCTAATGTGAAATGACTCTGATCACGACCGACGGCTGTAAACAACAGGTGAAAGCGGCTTCGTCCACTGGTCCTGGTGGATGCAAATGTTAAGCATATAACCTTTAATAATTTTACAGATACCATGTCTTCATTCTGGCACAGCCCTAATTGTCTGACATTTTTGTTTTTCTGATAGCTTTCAGACATGTGGTATCATAAGGCAAATGAATCAATTAAAATGGGCAAAGAGATTAACTGTAATTATTTAAGTCTTCATTTTCTTGTGGCTGTTATGTTCCAATTTTATTTTAATTAAAGTCATATTTAGAAAGAAGCATATTTAGAAAGAAAATGGCAAAGAAAGGCCACACACTAATGCGATATGCCAATCAGAAGTGGGTGATTCATATTATGAGTAAGTGATGATCCATAATAGCAGCTATATATTATGTAGGTGATTCATGATACAGTTATAAATAATGTTGAATTAAAGTTACTAATTGCTTCAAGAAGCAAAAATGTCTTTCTTTAAACAGCATCTGTTGTGAAGCAACTGCTAATGACAACAAGCTACAAGTCAATATGCATCTGGATCAATAGATACTGGTGCAGGTCCTTCAAATGATTTATGAAACAAAACACCAAGTACACAAACAGTTAAACAATACTTTAATGTCCCAAAATTCAGGTTCTTGAATTTTTCAAACAAACAAACAAACAAACAAACAAGCCAAAACCATATTGATGTAAATTAAAAATAAAATAAAATAAAAACTGTGCAGTGCAGCAAAGATTTTAATGTTGACTTTCTAATCTCGCCAGGTATAGATTTCTTAATATATTTTTAATTCAAGCCTGATGTGAAATCTATATGAGACATTGATTAATATCTTTCTAATTAAACCTGATATGCATCTTTTGGTTTGTTTTTAATGAGTATTTGTCTCAGTAATGAAACCGCATGTGGTCTTTTCTTGGTCTATCGTGAACCCAGCGTATGGACACATGACCCAGCATCGCTAACGTCAGCAGAGGTCAATGCCACATGTTCAGCAGCCAATCACGTACTGAATGAAATTCTAATTAGTAATTATTCTAATGACAACCACTGTGAAAAGAAGCATACTTTTAAAGGGGTCATGAAGTGAGAAATCAACTTTTCCTTAATATATAAGAGGTCATCGTACTATAAGAATATCTTGTACGTTTCAGAACTGAAAACGTTTTATTGACACCAGGTCCAGAGAACGACTGATCCTGGAGTGTGTCTATCTATGGGTGAAACTCCGCCTACATCACTGCAATGTTAGCCCCGCCCACTGGTGTGTTAGCGAGATGAGGAGGAGAGAAGATCGATACAGGACTAAAATAACATTACCTTTCAAAATATCCTAATTCTAGGAATATGGTTACTTATTTTCAACAATGTGAATGTCTCAGTTGAGCTTTATTTACTTGTATTCGGTACATTTCACTGTGGATTCTTTGGTAAATCAATTGCATTTTGGCAAACAGACTTTTACGATATGAACTCGACAGTAATGCAACAACATGTCAGTAACTGTGTTCATTCTAATGCCTGATCTGATATTAATGATTCATGTACAGTAAGATGATCTTTGTCTGTGTGTCAGTAAATCAAACCAGTGACTAAACGCTCAACTTCACCTTGTTTCTCTTAGTAGGATTAAAATAATCTGTTATTTAAACTGTGATTAAATTATATAAAGAAAGTGATCAAAGAACGCTCCCTTTACAATCGCTGGAGCTGTCAATCAAACAGCGCAAGTTTATCTTTTAAATATTCTTTTAAGATTTGAAGTACACTAAGCGTACATTGAATACAATTAAGCATGCTTCTTTTTCACAAGGGAATGCCTGCAGTACCTTCCATAATTAATTAAGCTTCCACAGATGTTTTGTTACAATACAACACATTATTTTAATGGCATATTGTATCTATCCAACAAATGNAAAATAATCTGATATTTAAACTGTGATTAAATTATATAAAGAAAGTGATCAAAGAACGCTCCCTTTACAATCGCTGGAGCTGTCAATCAAACAGCGCGAGTTTATCTTTTAAATATTCTTTTAAGATTTGAAGTACACTAAGCGTACATTGAATACAATTAAGCATGCTTCTTTTTCACAAGGGAATGCCTGCAGTACCTTCCATAATTAATTAAGCTTCCACAGATGTTTTGTTACAATACAACACATTATTTTAATGGCATATTGTATCTATCCAACAAATGTAAGTCCTGAAGTTACAATACAATCAGGATAGAGATCAGATTTTTACTGCTGCGTGTTGTCCTCACACCACAGCAAACTCGTCCATTGAGGATTAAATGTGATTGGCTGTGGCTGCCAGGACCGTTGAACGGGCAGAGCCTTTGGAGCCTCTCGCCCCGCTGCCGTTTGACTTGTCAGTTCGCCGCTGACCCCCTGCCACGTCTGCAAACAGTCGATAATTAATGCTTAGGCCATTTGGAGGCTGATTGATTGGCAGGCCTGAAGCCTGGGGAGAGTTTCAGGATCTCAGCTGGCCCGTGACAGCCGCTCAGACCCCCATCAGCGCCTCTTCCTGTTCTCAGACTGCAGATTAGACTGCATTTTAGCTGACTCTCACATCGCTGCATGTCAATGGCATGTTCTCGCAGACCGAATGTTCAATATAAACATTTACTCGATAAACAGGGAATGCTGTCAGTGTGTGTACATCAGTGAGATTCAACTCTGGGCTTTACTGTCCACATCTTAATAAAAATCTTACGTTACGTTTACAATTTATAATCTCGGTGAAGGCTTTCTTTACTGACTTGTCTTTTGACAGTTATTTCAGCAGACAAGGACACAAACCAAGTATTGATACATAAGCAAAGAGTCACTAAAAGAACATTGCAAAGTTCAAGACAAACTTTGAATTTTGGTTCGTGAAAGCTTTCTTTGCACGCACACACAGAGTGATGGTTACTCTGTAAATATTGCAAAAATTATATAATATTTAACAGCAGTTTATTTCAGTATAATAATGTATTTTACAGAATATTATTGTGAAATCAATACAGGACAGGACATTTTCTGTTGTAACACTGTTGTTACTTTATATTAATGGTGCCGAATTGACCAATAATAGTGCAAATAGTTGCTATTTGCAATCGCCATTATTGTTATTTATTTTTCTCTTTGACAGGGAACTTGCACCAAATTTACTTTCAAATAATCTTCTCCCATCCAATGTAATAGTTTTTTTTTTAATTGAAAAACCATTTAACAATTAATAATAACATAAATAATAAATAGTAATAATAATAATAATCTAATCGTGATACAACAGCACTATGCTGCTACAATTTCCTGCTCACAAATAAAAGTTATATATATATATATATATAATTTCTTTTTTTTTCATAATCTCACAATCTCATTCGATCTCAAAAGTATTGTACTAGTGGCGATTTGTATGGCTTTTTATGATCTGACTTCTTCTAACTACAATTTGTAGGTAAAATGTTAGAAATGAGAACAAACAAATTCAAATAAATGTGCAATAAATTCACAAAATCATCAAAACACTTACGAATTGTCATTAGACTGTGTTGAAATATCTTAAATTCAAAGTACAGTGTGTGCACAAGAATAATTAAGTAAAGCCCTAAAATTGGTGAACTCCATTAGTTACATTACACAAATAAATAAATCATATAGTCATGTAAATGTGACATTCAAAAAAATAAAAAATAAAAAAAACAATGTATTCAGTTGTGAGCTTTGACTAATTATTCACTGCAGGTCGTCCATTGTTTGTTTATTATTTATTTATTTTTTAATATATCCAACTTGTAATCACAGATCTATCTAACTTGGAATTAGAAGCTGACCAGGTGTGATTGAAGGTGGCATAGAACCACAAAACACCAATTTGGATTTCACTGGATCTTTAAGTAAATTGTAGGTCCATTTTAAAGGTTCTTGATGAAAGAAACATTGATGAATATTACAAGTGGTCTTCGGAGGGAAACAACAGTAAAAAGCTACAATATTGTATAATATGTCCCCTTTAAATAATTTAGACTACCCAAACAATGCAGATGTCTGTTTAGCAGTCAATAGGCTCAACTAGCTGAGCAGCACACAAAGCAACAGTGCTGACATTATTAAGTCATTGGATCAGTACCTTGGCATAATTACGAAGACAAAATGACAGGGCTGTCAGTCAGATATGGGAAATTATGTGAAAAGAGATTGTTGCACATGATGACAGGAACTGTCTCTGGATGGCCTGATGGAGACGCCGCTGTTTGTGTTCTCAGTGACAGAGAAGCTTATCAGAGTAGGTTCAGGTGAAATGATCTGACACACTCTTTCAATGCTTCTTCCAAAACATGGCAGAAGCTAGCTTGGGGTGTCAGACATATTTAAACAATTTCCCAAGAAAACATTTGCCTTCTAGCTAAAAAAAATGGCAAAATGAGTCTGAAAAGACAATCATTACACATCAAGTTTCTTTGGAGAGAAGGTGTGCATTCCTTCAATTTGAGTGTACCAATCTATAGTAATATTAGGATTCTACTTGCTCAAGATGGTTAAGGATAAACTAAAATTATGCTTTTGAAAACTTTAATGGTCCCAAAACAAAGCCCTGGTGCACCCCTACATACAATACAGTACACATGATTTTAGATTGAGATGACAATATCAAGATGACAACATAAAATAATAATTTATTTGCTGTTTTTTTTATGCCTGAATTGAATTATCTTCCAAAGCTCAAGAATATACAGTAAGATAAATGTTGCCTTTTTAACAGTGTTGCATTAATGTTTATTTTCAATAATGTCAGGTTTATTCAGTTCTGTGCAATTTCTAATGATTTGTCAATACCATTGTGACATTCATAGTGCTAGTGTGAGACATGAGTACTTCCTGACACTCCCTGTGTCATTGTAAACCAAATGGCTTAGAGTAGGGATAGTATAAGGGGACAGAACATACAGTTTGCACAGTATAAAAAAACATTGCAATATATATATATATATATATATACACACACACACACACACACACACACAGTTAATTAGAGTGTTAAATGTGCATTTAAGACGTTTTTAATGAAAATGGGTCATAGACAATAAATAACAGACAATGTTAAATGAACGCTCAGTAAGGCAGGTAAAACTGGCAATAATTCATAACTACTGTTTGGCATGGCTCGGTTATATGGCTGCCAAACCGGACATCGCTGCAGAGCGAGTTGTTACAGTCAGTACTTGGGTGAAGGTTCCCTCTGCTGGTGTGGCGTTACAGAATTCTCCCCTCTAGAAACGCCTCCTGGTGTTCGATGTGGTCATCCTTGTGCCAGTCTGTTGTGTCTGGCTCGATGAAATTCTTCAATGAGCGTGGGATCCAACATGTCATGGGCGGCTACCCAAGATTGCTCCTCGGGCCCGTAGCCCTCCCAGTCCACCAAATATTGGTGGGGTCAGCAGATGGGTGGACCGGTTTGAGGAGGAAAGGGAAATATGGTAATTAACAGGAAGCTCTAGTTCCTGTTCCTGGATCCAGTTGTCAACTGAAGGTACGGAGGAGGGCTCGCCAGACCAGGGGTACAGAGGGGGTTGATATCCTAGCACACACTGGAATGGGGTGTCAGGGAATTCTGAGTGTACTCTGCCCATGGTAGGAATTCCGCCCATCAGTTCTGTTCAGTTGTGGCCTAATGGATAGAGAGTCGGACTTGTAACCCAAAGGTCATGGGTTCGAATCTCAGGTCCGGCAGGGATTGTCGGTGAGGGGAGTGAATGTCCAGCGCTCTCCCCACCCTCAATACCACGACTGAGGTGAGACCCTTGAGCAAGGCACCGTACCCCCAACTGCTCCCCGGGCGCCGCAGCAATGGCTGCCCACTGCTCCGGGTGTGTGTTCACGGTGTGTGTGTTCACTGCTGTGTGTGTGCACTTGGATGGGTTAAATGCAGAGCACAAATTCCGAGTATGGGTCACCATACTTGGCCACATGTCACTTCACTTTCACTTTCTTTCTTTCACGACTACAGTATGAATGCAAGTACCTGCCAATGTCCTGATTTAATCTTTCAACCAGGCCATTCGATTGGGGGTTGTAGCCGGAGGTGAGGTCTAGATGTATGCAGAAAACTTTCCATACTTGTGATGTAAACTGAGTTTGTCTGTCAGTGACTATGTCTTCCGGAATACCATAGACCCTGAAGACATGTTGGAACAAGGCCTGAGCAGTTTCCATGGCTGTGGGGAGGCCCTTGAAAATCGATCAATTATGACCAAGATTGTGGTGAACTTGTTGGAGAGGGGCAGGTCGGTGATAAAGTCCACAGAGAGATGAGACCATGGACGCTAAAGAATAAGATAGGGTTGTAAAATACCCAATGGTAATTCTTTAGGCGTCTTGGATTATGCACAGACTTGACAAGCTTTGATGTAAGTAGCTACATCTTTAGTCATGGAGGGCCACCAGAAGGAATTTTGAAGTAAATGAAGTGTACGTGATGCCAGGGTGGCGGGGCTCAGTGATGTATGGACCCATTGCATTACTTTAAGTCTGAGGTTTTGAGGTACGTAGTGTTTGTTGGGAGGACAGTTTGTTTGTCGGTTCTTGCTGTTGAGCTCGTTGGAGTTCCTCCATCAGTAACTGAAGCGATGATGACTGATGGATGCAGGATGGATTCTGGAGCAGGTTCATCATGCGAAAGGACATGTCATCTTGACAAGGCATCAGCGTTTCAATTTTTTCTACCTGGTCGTTATGTAACAGTGAACTGATATCTTGTAAAGTAAAGGGGGACCAATGAGCTTGGCGAGGATTAATCTCTTAGCATTCTTGATATATTCAAGGTTCTTGTGATCTGTTATGATTTGAAAAAGGTGGATAACTCCTTCTAACCAGTGTCTCCATTCTTCGATTGCTGCTTTCATTGAGAGTAGTTCTTTGTTGCCAACATCATAGTTTCTTTCTGTAAATGTGAGTTTGCGGTAGAAAAAAGCACAGAGGTGAAGTTTTCCTGGTTGTCCGTGGCGTTGAGACAGGACTGCCCCGATACCACTGTTAGAAGCATCAACCTCCACTACAAAAGGCAGGTTGAGATCAGGATGCTTGAGAATGGGGGCTGTGGTGAAACTTTTCTTCAGGTTAGCGAAAGCACGGTTGGTTTCATCATTCCACTTGAGCTTGGAGAGTTTATCTTTGAGCAGTGACGTTAAGGGTGCAGCAATGAGGCTATAATTGTGGATAAATTGACAGTAAAAGTTAGCAAACAAAAAGAATCTCTGAAGCTCTTTGACAGTGGTTGGCTGAGGCCATTCTGTGACTGTTTTCACCTTTGAGTCGTCCATTTCAACCCCCTGATGACTGATGTTATAGCCCAGGAATGTGGTTTGCTTGACGTGGAACTCACACTTTTCTGCCTTCACGTACAGTTGGTTTTCAAGCAGTCTTGACAAGACAGTTTTTACATGATTGACGTGTTCACGTTCAGACTTTGAATAAATGAGGATGTCATTGATGTAAGTGACAACGCACTGATTCAAGTGGTACTAAAGATCTCATTGATGAAAGACTGGAATACTGCTGGTGCATTGGATACAGCATCACCTGATATTCATAGTGCCCCCTAGTGGTGAGGAATGTGGTCTTCTATTCATCCCCCTCACGGATTTGGATCAAGATGTATGCTCTCCAAAGGTCCAATTTGGTGTAGACCGTGGCTTCTCTGAGTTGTTCCAGGGCTGCAGGTATTAATGGTAATGGGTATTGGAACTTAACAGTGACGTTGTTCAAGCCTCTATAATCAATTCAAGGATGTCAGATTCCATCTTTCTTTTCTACAAAGAAGAAACCAGCTGCTGCAGGAGAAGTGGAGGGACGGATGAAGCTGGAGTTTAGAGCTTCCTCGATGTACTCTTCCATGGCTTGTGGATGTGATTTCATGGATGTGACAGTAGGTAGACTATTTTGGGATGCATAGCATTGGGTAGCAAGTCGATCCCACAATCCCAGGAATGATTAGGTGGTAGTTTAGTGGCCATCACTTTACTGAACACTTCTAGGAAGTCTTGGTAACAAGAAGGAATGGTTGCGGATTGTTTAGTGTCAGGGCGTTCTATGCTGGTAGTGAGACATGGCTTGACGACCGTGGTGTTCAAACAGTGAGAGAAACATAATGGTGACCAATGAGTAAGCTCTCCCTGATGCCAGGAGATGACAGGGTTGTGAACAGATGGTATCCCAAAATAGAGTTGTGCCGAGGTGACTCAATCAGGAGATACCATCTCCGATGGGTTTATTATTCACAGCGCTGATTTTTATGAGTGGAATGCATGGCTGGGTGGGAATGTTGAATTTGCTGATGAGGTCTCAGTGGATGGGGCTTAGAGCGGCTCCTGAGTCAGTCAGCGCTGTGGAATCGAGAAAGGAATTTTCAATACCGATTCTGACAGGTAGCATGAAAGATTGTGTGAGGCAGCGAAAAGTGTTCAACACTCACTCGGCTGGTTGTATTTGTGGTCCTCCGGGCTTTATGTGGACAAACGATGCTATGATGGCCTGCCTCTCCACAGTAGAAGCAAAGATTGTGCATGCATCATCATAGCTTTTCTTCTTCAGTGAGTTTAGTAAAACCAAATTGCATGGGTTTGTGAATGGGCTGGATTTCGGATGGTTCGAAAATCAATGGCATAATCGCCAGTGGTGCGGTTACCTTGACTCATATGAAGCAGCTGTGAAGAAATATCTTTGCCTCCCACGGGATATTCAAACACAGCCCGGATTTGCTGAATAAAGTAGCTGAAGTCCGAAATAATCTATCAGATTCCCAAACCACTGCAGCCCAATCAATAGCTTTGGCCGTGAGCAAAGACATGAGGAAAGCACACTTCTTTTCATCAGTCAATTTGATTATCTTGGTTATCAAAAAAAAAAAAAATCAACTTGATGAATAAACCCTCTGCATCGCTGAACCTTCAAACGTATTAGGTAAAGCAAAGCTTACCGTCTTCAGCGTGGTAGTTGAAAGTGATCGGATATAATACGTGAGGTATTCGTTGGCAGACTGGAGTTTATTTAGTTGCTCTTGGTAACATTGGATGACTTTCGCTTTGAAACTTCCACTGGATTCATAGTAGGCGAAGTATTCTGTGACAAGGTGGAGGCTGACTCAGAGTTAGAATCCATATGCAGAAGTTTATTAGAGAGAGTGCAATCAAAAACCAAATCGACAGGCAGATAATCATAAACGAGGAAGCAGGCAAAGGTCAAGTTCACAACAAAACAGTTCAGTCCAAAAGGCCAAAGGGAAATCCAATAGCACAAACGAGGAAGGCAGGCAGGCAATGGGTCACAGACGAGAAATAACAGGCAATGGTAAATGAATGCTCAGTAAGGCAGGTAAAACTGGCAATACTTCGCAACTACTGTTGGGCATGGCTAGGCTATATGGCTGCCAAACTGGACATTGCTGCAGAGCTAGCAGAGGGAGTGGTGTGTGTGTAATATATATATATATATATATATATATATCCCTTAAAATGATCTTCTTAAATGCACATTTAACTCTGTTAACACTCACTGCAGCTGAGTTCACTGAGTTTACATAACATGCTTTTAAATTTAATTCAGTAGCAAATGTGATGCCATGCTATAACTTTACTCCAGTTGAAGAAGCATGACCTTCTGGTTTATAAATCTGGAGTTCATTTAGGCTTACTTGTTCTATACTCAACAGTCTTCAAACTGCAGTGTAAAGTATATTGGAATTACTAACATGACTTCTCTTTACATCACATGTGACATGACTGCAGCAGTATTGAAATGATTTAGAGCAGAAGCTTCTGCACTAGGAAACATGAATGTAGTAAATAACTGCTAGAGGAACCACAGACACAAATTTAATGCATTATTCTGCTGTGACTCTCTGACCTGAATTTCATCAGTGCAAATGCATGTTTCTAATCGATATCCAATACATCAAGATGAAATGTGCAATCCAATCACATACTGAGTGTTTTTGTTCTTGCTGTTTATTTATTTATTTTTTGGCTGCACTGGCAAAATACCATAAGCTGTCATTATATTGTATTGAAGTGTGCAAAAAGCATGTAGCAAAGGCCAGGAGAAACGCACAGATGTACTGATGGGTACTGCTCACCTATAATAGAGAGGCAGAACGTTGAGTTTCCAACTGCTTTTTGGAGCATCAAAGTTTTGGTCGCCATTCAAGTGCATTGTACATTTCTAAAAAAAAATGAATTTGATTAATGCAGAAGAAAGCTAATCATACACACCTGGGATGGCCTGAATGTGAATTTCTTAGAAAAGTTGTTCTGGTAACTGCAACATGAGTGTGTGAATGAAAGGAACTGAGGTGGACAGATGCAAATATGTGTGTGACGTCACAATTTGGAGGAAGTCGTCACATGTTTTGAGCACATAATCAACAAACAGGATGTGTGACGCAGAATTAATGCCACAAGATACTTTTAAAGAATACCAAGAACTAGAATACAACACAACAAACAATTAACAACGCAGAGCTATGAACAAAGGGAAACTGAAGGCTTAAATACACAAGGAATGATAATCAACTGAACAGGGAACAGGTGTGAACTAATCAGAAACCATGACAACAAATTAATGAACGAATGAAAACTCAGGCAAGACAGTGACAAGGAAAACCACGGAAACAAAACTAAAGAGAACAATGAAACTTTTAAACTAAACAAGACAAGATTGTGACAGATGTAGAAAACAGGTCATTTTGGCAGCTTGATTTATACAGATCTTTTGTACTATTGAGGAGTATTTTTGAGGTTTACAGAAACTTACAGTATATTTTATAGTAAAGAGACTTCTTAGAAGAAATTGTGACCCTTTAGGAAAGTAAAGGGGAACTTGTTTTGACATCATGTTAACTTTAAGACTTCATTGTAGGATCCCTTATGTAATGTTAAGCCCCATATTCATGTTTTATCTTAAGGCTAAAAAAAAGCACAGTTCTCTTGCAGTATTTCTCTGTATTTTACATCATCCATTGTTCTTTCAGATCCCTGCTGATGAAAAGAAACCTCCAGCATGGCGATATCTCTCCACTAAACTCTCGCAGCGGTGTTGTTTAATGTGTGGTCAGTCTTGGGTTTGTTCACCAACTGAGTTGAATTTGACTAAAGTGGTCTGTTTTGGTCTAAAAATGTGTTCTCAGTGCAACTTTCTTACTGTCATTATATCTGACACTGTAAGGCAAGGCGCTACAGGCAAAATTTTACAGCTCTACATTATGAAGGGTTTTAGAGAGGGGGTTGTTCAGTCTGATTATAAATGTGCATATATATATATATATACTTTTTTGTGTGTGTGTGACAGTATTTTCTGATTTATGGAGTGACAAAAGGAGATATTCAAAATGTAATATTTCAACGAAATGAAACTAATTTTGAACTAGGTTTTCATTCAATGTTCAGATTTCTACTCTGGAAATGTGTGCAAATTAGTGCAAGTTTAATAGATCATGTCTAATTTGAATATTTAAACATAACATTTCATAAAACTTGTCATACAAAATGTGATTAACTGGGAAAGTATGGTGATATTTATTTTTTAAAAATGTCATCACCTGTGGTGTGTTGCATAAATTGTGCAATATTAACTCCATTTAATGTGATGTGATCTTCGCATATATATATATATATATAATATTAGTTCTATCCCCTAAATGTAGATAACCCGTTGCTTCATTTGTGTCTATATTTATTTCTCCTGAGGTAGTTTTGGGAGAAACATCTGAATTTCATAGCCACATTTGAAGGCGTAAAGCTCAGTTTGGCTTGATATATACACTGTGATGTCTCAGGAAGCAGTGAATATTGCTTGCGAGGCACTGCTCATGTACGCTGTGATATTCAGTGAGCATAAAACCAATACACACAGGTTGACCTTTGAGTCGTAAATGTTTTTTCCTTGAAATGTCTCCCGGCTGCAGAGTAAATCAGTGAATATTCATCATGCAGGTCTATAACACAATAGCAAAGTTAATTGGAAAGACAGTGTTCTTGGCTACAGTTCATCACAACACAATCACACAAGACTGCCAAGAACAGAACATTGTACAGAGTGACACAACGCCATGAATGGAGCAATTGCTGTTAAATATTTGGTGCGATTGCCTTGCATTTTAATAGTATTGAGCAGATGTTCACCGTACTAAGAGTTTATAGAGAAATGAAGCTTTACCCTGCTGTCATTTAGATTATTTAATGGCAACACATTGTAATTGGGGAGACCGGGATGGTTGTAACACACGGTGAGGTGTAACACTATCAGTTTAATCAAGTAGAAATGAATTAGGGGTTGAAATCACCATTAAACATGATCTTCAGTAAAGAGGTGAATATATTTGACTTGCTTTCCACAAAGGAGGGGCTCAAATATAATAATTTTTACAGTTTGGATGCAAGTAGTAGATATCTGAACTAGTTTAATTTGTTGCAGACAAATATAGGGATATTAAAAGTTTGAAACAAATAGTTTGTAACAATGCACAATCGCTTTTTCTGAACTTATGCTGAATGCATTGATAGGCGTGTCATGCTTTCAGAGCAGTTTTCCCAAGGAAAAATGTTAGCACTCATACAGTTTGTAAAGAATCATACAAAGACACACTTACCCATACAAAAATCACCAAGGTTTTTCCAACAAAAAAATAAGAAACTACTTTTTTTATTGACATCGGAGAATGTGGGTTTACAACGCTTTTTGTCTGACAGTGTGTTACTTGAGTAGAGGAGAGAAGTGGCTCAATAGTCAGTTCAATACTGTTTGGATTAAACTGGATATTTTCGACTAAAAGTCACACTTGCTGAATCATAATGTTCTGAAACTCTTACTGGAATAATACATCACATCATATTCCAGTAAGTGTTTATAACAGACAGACGTACAGAGAGATAGCCAGATTTACACTTACCGGCCACTTTATACACCTTGCTAGTACTGCGTTGGACCTCCTTTTGCCTTCAGAACTGCCTCAATTCTTCATGGCAGAGATTCAACAAGGTGCTAGAAACGTTCCTCAAGAGATTTTGGTCCATATTGACATGTTAGCATCATGCAGTTGCTGCAGATTTGTCGGCTGCACATCCATGATGTGAATCTCCCGTTCCAACACATCCCAAAGCTGCTCTAATGGATTGAGATTTGGTGACTGGAGGTCATTTATGTTCAAGAATCCAGTTTGAGATGATTTGTGACATGGCGCACTATCCTGCTGGAAGTGTCCGTCATAAGATGGGTACTCTGTAGTCATAAAGGGATGGACATGTTCAGCAGCAATACTCAGGTAGGCCGTGGCGTTTAAATGATGCTCAATTGTTGATGAGGATCATCAACCCAGAACCAGTGGTGTAATGTAACGAAGTAATAATACTTCGTTACAGTACTTAAGTAGTTTTTGGGAGAATCTGTACTTTACTTGAGTCTTTATATTTCTGTCAACTTTTACTTTTACTCCACTACATTTCCTAAATAAAATGTATACTTTTACTCCGATACATTTTCCCAAAGCATTTTCGTTACTTACTACAAAATAAAGTCGGAAGAACACAGACTGCAAACAAGTGCTCGCACAACCGCTGTTGATTTCATTTTTCGGGTTGTGTCCGTTGCTGGAGCGGCTAAGAAGTGTTCGTTGTCATTATACAGTACGCGGGCGGCCTCTAGAGGCGACATAAAAACTTACTGATGCCTTGTAGAGTTTGTTTTGACACGTGACGTGAGGCTGCGCGCTGCACAGAGCGGGACACTTCAAAAACGGATTTAAAATGAACAACAAAACGGTATGTTATACAGTGTACACTACAGTACATGTTTTCATATCATTATAAAGTCATTAGTTAGATGCTGCATTAGTGGAGAACAGCAGTATGTTTGCCGTCGATGCTGAGAGGAGGCTAACATTAGTACCTCAAGCGGTTAAAACAATGTGACAAAAACACCAACTGTTTAATGTCACGATTGTTACCACTCATTTGCATTAGTTTATATTAAAGTTGCATATTTAAACTGTATCCTCATCATGCAGCGACAGAAACATTTATCAGAAATGTATTCGATTTCAGTTCTTTTTATTGGCACTGTAACACATATTTTGATTATTTTAGAAAACTTGATGATGATCTAGAGGCAAATAATGTGTGAAAGTATACATATAATAGACCTATGCTATGCCATTGTGTGTAAAGATGGTAAGTTTTAAGCATGACTGTTATGAAATGGTAACACTTTACAATAAGAGTCCATTTGTAAATTAAAAGGTTAATAAAAGTATTGTTCATTGTTAATTTCAACATTTACATTTTTACATTTTAAAGTTGTCTCTTACATTAGTTATAGTGCACTATGAATTAACATTTTTTAATTCAAAGAAACAACATGTAAGAGAGTTCAAATTGAACACAATCTTGCTGCTCAAACTGTGTATAGAACAATTTTTTATTATATTTTTTGCTCCTTTTGTATTTTACATTTACTTGTACTTTTACTTTCAATACTTAAGTATGTTTAATATCAAAGAAATACTTTTCATACTTAAGTACAAAAAAAAAATCACACACTTTAAAACTTTTACTCAAATAACATTCTAAACAGTGACTTTGACTTCTACCAAAGTCATCTTCTGGTAAGATATCTATACTTTTACTCAAGTATGGTTTTCGAGTACTTTATACACCACTGCCCAGAACCTCAGAACAACTGCTTAGACACCTACAAACCTCACATTTCCACGGTCTTCAAACTAACCTTCAAGTAAACTTGCAGGCATGGATTTCTCCAGCCAGCATTCAAAATTAGCATTTCGATTAGCTTTCTTTTTCTAGATTACTTTTACTGCTGAATAAAACCTACCTTCTTTTCCAGGGTATTTCTTAATTTTCCCTTTGCAAGTAGCCTAGACAAAAGCAAAACCTTGCATTTTTGTCTTTGCTGAGAGCCCTCACTGTTGTTACTCACGATCATTTGTCGGACGTGCTCATCAGCCAAATGAAAGATCAAATGTATTTCTGTAAGTAATTTCTAGCCATCAATAAATGTGATGGTTGCAACTGAGTCTCTCCATTTTAGATGACACACATTTTGTGGCCTTAAGAAGAAAAATAGAATATTAATGAGTATCAAAGAGGACTAAAACTTTAGAAATGGCAAGGCTAATGGAGTGTATTGAGCACATTAATAACAGACTGTGGGGTTGTAATACTCTTATTATGGTTTGAAAAGATAGTTTAGGATCACGTAACAAACCACTCAAACTGAAGGAAGAGTGTTTAATATGATTAACAAATATTTTTGTGTACGTTGTAAATAGAACAGGATTATTGGAGCATGAAATGTTAATTCGCTGTGTTATTTGCCATTTCTTTGTAACTGTTTGTGAAAACTGTGAAATAATGTCATAATTTTGACGTACAGTAAGCTGACATAACCTGATGATATTCAATAGAGTAAGACAAATATTAGATTTTAATCATTCTTAATCACCAGTACATTTGTGTGAAGCCCTGTTATGATTTCCCCAATTACAAAACATTCCTTAAAAATTGAGACATAATTTTCACAATCTCTACAGCATTGTAGTAAAAATAAAATCATTTCTCATTTTGTTACACAAATAGAAGGGAAGATTTCATGTCTTATCAGTTATATTTTATGTATAATATATACATAAACAATGTAATAATTGAACTGTTTGGCAAATGAACTCTAATGTATTTCCACACTGTTATTTGCTGTTGTGCATGTTTGTTTTTCCCCTAGATTAGTTGAGTTGCAGATCTCTTTGTGAGTTAATTTCTCTGGTTTCAACCACTCATCTGAAGGGTCACAGGTGCACAAATATAATTTGACAGCCAGGGTCCAAAAATAACATGCCAAATGTGAGTAATAATTGGCTTTGATAAGTAAAGTAACTCGCCAACTGGCTGTTAACGTTATTATGAATTGCAAAATGATGCTAAACTGTTTAAATTGAGTTGCAAGCGTGATAATCTGCTAACATGGATGTCAACGATTCAAAGTAAAGACTTACAGTCCATCTATTTAAGAAAACATCTGGCATTAATCAATCATCTTCTAATGAAGATTTTATTTTGATGGTCCACTTTAGCCATTCTACTAACTATAAATAACTTTGCAACTACATGTCAACTAATTCTCATTAGAGTATTAGTAGACTGTTAGGTTAAGTTTTGGGTTAGTAGAATAAGTCGGCATGTATTTGCAAAGTTAATTATAGTCAGTAGAATGTCTGTTGGGGAGCATCAAAATAAAGTGTGAGCAGATTTTAAGAAGACAGTCTACTAATACTCTAATGACTGCTAGTTAACATGTAGTTGAAAAGTTACTTATAGTTAGTAGAATGTCTAAATTGGACCATTGAATTAAAGTGTTCTCATAGTGTCTATATATTTTTTTTTTGGCTTACTGAGAAATGTTTCTGGCATTCTTTATGCCAATGTTAATTCACCTTTTTGAAAGCCAGTACCATTGACATTTTGCAAGTAGTGAACTAGAAAAAAGGACAGCTTTTAGCTCTTTAGACCATGAAAGGAATGAATTAACTCACATTCTGTCCAAAATGTCTGACATTTTAAGCATTACAAGGCTGTCACACTTTTGTCTGACTGACCAAGTTAAGAAAACTGCACAAAATGGACCCGACTAACAGCCTTCTAAAGACTGACTGCAGAATGAAGTGTCACATCAACGGAATCTGGGACATTCCTGGTTCATTTCCTTCTTAATCAGGTCAGAAGTCAACCAACAAAGATATCCAATCAGTGA
>RJVU01046259.1:6473142-6484223 GCA_003731715.1 Anabarilius grahami
TAGGGCTGTCAATGTTAACGCGTTAACACATGCGATTAATTCAAAATTTAACGCATATTGAACGCAAAAAAATAACTGAAGCATGTGAAATTGCGTCATAACGTAATTTACGTCACGTAGTTAGATGATTTAAAGTCCATGCTGATTATATCAGAGATGGCAGAGAGAATTATTCATTCCAGTGTCTGTTTCGCTTTAAAACACAAACTGTCATATTCTGTCATTGTATCTGAAAAGCGCAATCCCTCCCGCCTAGCGCTGTTCCTGTCTGAACGGAACGTCGAAACATCCAGATGATCAAGGCCAGATGATATAAAAACTATGTTTCTCGGCTGGATAAAGCAAACCAGCTTCTTGCTATGAAAGTTTTGATGGATGAGGATTGCAATCAAAGTAAAGACGATTGCGGTGACGTACAAAAGCATGCGTGAGTCTGTTATATTGAGGGGCAAACAAATCATGCATGAGCGCTCTCAACGCTCTGATCGCACATTGTATTTATGTACAGACACATTTCAGTACATTCATGTTGTTTTCACACACATTCAGGATAATGTTTGGATTTGTCCTGTGTATGTTGCTGTGTACACTCTAAAAACTGCTGGGTTAAATATGGACAAAACCAGGGATTGGGTTGTTTACACCCAGCCATATTTTTCAACCAATTTTGGATTTATTTTTTAGCCAGCAATATAGTAATATAGTAAAAGGCGTGTTTTTGCTCACCCCCAAATAGGGGCAAATATGTGGGGTATTATAAGCTGAAACTTGACCAGACCAGAGACTTATATTACATCATGTGAAAGAGGGCATAATAGGCGCCTTTTAACCCAACCTGCTGGGTTTGTCCATATTTGACCCAGCTTGGTTTTTTTTAACCCAGCATTTTTTAGAGTGTACTTTAGTATGCAGAGGGCTGTTTCATAAAACAAGATTAGAATACAAGCCAGGCTTATTTTAGTTACACAGACTTATTGTCAGCGAATTCTGTTTCATAAAACAAACTTAAATTAGTTCAAACTCAGTTACTCTGGCAACTTATGCTGCGAAACTAGTCAGGCTAAGCTGAGCTCCTCTAACACTGACCAATAGGAACGCAATGATATTACAGCTGACTCTCACATACAATTATTTGACTTTATTAACCACTATCAGTCCATAAATAAATACATATAAATAATTTTATCACTTTGATTTTCTTATGTTGTTGCAAAATTGAGCGCCCATTTACCAAATACAGCTAAATAAAAAAAAAATTGGTATAAGTTTGAGGCAATTTTTGATTAAAATGTAAGTATGACGAACCAAAACATTTAAAGAGAAGTAATTTCTTAAAAATTAAGTGTTATTTAGCCCACTGAATCATTCTCAGACTTAATACTGACAAAAATGGAACCACTTGGGAGAGAACTGTCAGGAGACTTATTTCTTAGGACAAAAGAGGACAGTGGTACAAGAGGTTTACCAAATCATTGTTTTAAGTGTCAAAATATAGCAAAAGTAACACAGAAATTCAAAATCAATAGACCTGTAACAAGGCCCCTGAAACAATCAGGCCTTCATTTTGAATCTTTCATTAAATGATGAGTGATTTTTTTTTGCTTGACAAAGAGCAGGAGAAATACCAAGTGAGTGTTTCAGAGCCAGCAAAATCTATGAAAAGAGTGACAGAGTAATATGCAGCCTGCAGAAGTGTCATGCATGGTTGTTGTTCACACTAGAAATAGGCCTACCTACTGTAGTCAAAGCACAATAAAGTCAGCTAGCCTTTTCCAAGGCCCATATTTACTCAAATATAGACCTCTGGGAATCTATATATCTGTAACCTACAGGTTTCCTTTTTTACTGGCTAAATGTTTTGTGCCCAAAATTTAATTAGATTGTATTCATATATTTTAAAACATTTCCCTCTGGTTTTGTTTGGCAGCTGCAGTACATGTTATGGTTATTAGAAGAGCAGAAGTTAAAATCACAAAACTAAACATTTTAATTGGTAAGATGAATCTAAACTATTGGCCTACAGTATATTAGCCTTGATTTACCCCATTACAATAGTCCATTTACAGTTACTGCTATCATAAAAATACACTTACTTGTAGGTTTAAAATTGTACGTATGGCACATTTAATGTCCAACATCAAATATTTTATTTGATTTTATTGCGTCCCGTCTGTTAAGCGCACATGCGTGCAGCAGCGCTCGTTCACTGTGAAGTTTAGCCGCAAAATGGAAATATTTGCATGACTTTCTAACATTTACAGATGGAGAATAAACTTGTGAAAAGTAAGTCATGCACTGAGGAAAACACCATGTCGCAAACGCATAAAATAGCACAAAATGTATGCTGTTCCCTATGGTGGATCGATTTGATCCATGATCGACCTCTAGGGCTGCTTAAGAAAGCGTGCATGCGCTATTATCTTGACTAGGTGAACCTGGATCAAATCAGCGGGACTGCGTGAACTTCAATTACCTTTTATGAAACCACTTTAGCCCCAACTCATTTGTTCGGTTCATTCAAGTCAGGTTGTGAAGTTTAATCCTCGCTTTTCTTATCGTCTTTTATGAAACAGCCTTCAGGTCAAGGCAGTTGGTTTAGGTTTTTTGGCATACCAGGTGAAAAAAGTACATTTCTATAATGTACTTAAAGTGCTCTATTTTCGTGCACTAATTTTGTACTTAAGAAGTACTAAAGAAGAATTTTTAGTATATTAAGATAATCTTAAGAACATCTAAGTGTACTCAACTGTGCTATTTTGAGACAACATGAAATATGAACTTAAATGTGCTTTTAATATACTATCTGTATTTAAAACATGTATTTAGATACTACTTATAGTACATTTGAACCCATAGTGTACTACAAATGGTAACTAAATATATTTTTTAAATACAGAGATAGTATATTAAAAGCACATTTAAGTTCATATTTCATGGTGTCTCAAAATAGCACAGTTGAGTACACTTAGATGTTCTTAAGATGATCTTAAGAAGTACTAAAGAAGAATGCTTAGTATATTAAGTACAAAATTAGTATGCGAAAATAGAGCACTTTAAGTACATTATAGAAATGTACTTTTTTTTCATCTGGGATCTCCATGTGGTCCTGTTCAGTATCGCAACTTGACTTGTCTGAAATGTAAACAAGCTCTTCTGTGCTTCTAATATGTAAAGCTGCTTTGAAACAATTACCAATTGTAAAAAGCGCTATATAAATAAATTTGACTTGACTTGACTTTGCTGTTGCACATACTGTACACTGAATTCTGAAAGTTTTTTTACTGTGATATTTTTATGGGTGCTTTGGTTTGAATTATATGAAAAAATATAATTTGGTTATTTGGTGTCCTTTTTTGGAAAGACATCTAAATTTACCTTTTAAATTCACAAACATTTTTGTGAAAATCACCCTTCAATCTGATGGTTTACTTTGCTGGATATAGGCAATGATGGCAAAATGGACATGTTAAACAAGATAGGCTAAATGTTGCATGCTTAATTTTTGATGATGAAAGAGATGTTGACCTCTGTTTTTGATCAAAAGCACTTCACAACTCAGCTAAAATATAATAAGTATGTAAGATTGTATTTTTACATTAAAAACAAAACTAAACAAAAACATTCTCTTAACCTAGTTTGTTGTTTATTGACTACTAGTATGCCATTCATTAGTTTATCTTCTCCCCCAAAAGTGTAAACATTGAGACCGTCAGGCATCATCAAAACACCCTGTGATTGTGATGTTTGAGCGGGGGGAGATGTGTGAAAGGGGCATTTGCTAAATATTCTGGTAACACTTTATAATAACTCACGCTATGAAGCATTAGTAAAGCATTAGTAAATAGCATTTATTACCACACTAAGTAACTAAAACTATATGTCTAAATAATAAGATGTATAAATGAAAGTTTAAATAGTTTATTAATCATTTACTTACACTTCCTAAATGATCTTATGAACCACTGACAACTCCTAAATAACTAGTTTGTAATTAATGTAATACTTAATTTAGAAATTATAATTGATTATTAATAAGGTATGAAAATACAATTATTAAACACATTATAGATATGCTTATAAATCAAGAACAAAACATTTATAGCTGTATTTATAAACTGCTTATTAATGTCTTAATGCTTTATAAGTGATGAATTAACTATTTACTAATGCTTCATAGCGTGCAGTTATTATAAAGTGTTACCAATATTCTTTATTTTTCTAATTCTACTAGGTGCCTCTAGTGTCGCAGAAACTACTTACTTCATCTTTAAATCAGTTTGTAAATGGCAACATTACTGTGGCAACCGCTTAGAAATGTCCTGCTCAAGTCATGCTTGTGATGGTGGTTTAGGTTGTTCTGCTACTTTTTCCAATTTTATTAATCGACACCATCGTTACTCTTCACATCGCTGTGTATCGAGTGCTGAGAAAGAGCTGAAATTCACATATAATAATGAGCGTTTGGTTTCTGACATGTGCTGTAAGCAGTTGACCAATCACAACAGACTGAGCCATCTGACCAATCAGGGCTCTGAGAAAGGAAAGGTTTAGAGAGACCGAATCCTTGATCAAACCATTTCAGACACATTGGGAAAAGCTGATGCTTTAATGTATTTTATGAGAAAATTAAAGTGAATTTTTGACCTTGGATTTGATGTAAACCAAGGAGACTCCAAAACTAAATTAGGAACCTATAAGATATAATTGTGGCACTTTAAGTGTGAGTAATTAGGAGGCAAAACCTCTCTTCCTGTATCCCTGCTCATGTCTCTCCACCTTCCTTCATACAGTACTTCGAGTCGACTGATGTTGTTGAACGGAGCGGCGCCGACTGCGTTTGATAATCTGTCATCCACACGCCATGCTCCGTGTCATCAACATGCCGCGAACGGCGCTTCAAAAATTAAACACTGACATTTTAACTTGAAAATCTGCACTTACGTGACACGCTGACAAAAACGAAGCAAATACTAAGAAATGTTTGCTTAGCTGGAAAAGCAGTGGAGGCTTTCTGACAGGAGCGTTTTTCTTAGCCACCGCCCAACATGCATCAGCCAGCGTAAGATTTATGGCTTTTCTAATTAAATTTTGCTAAGCTGGCAGACACTTGAGCGAACTGTGATGTTCCTCCTGGATTCTGATTAACAGGGGCTGAATTCATTATTGTCCTGTAGTGTTCGTCTGGGTCCTTAACAGCCCCGGCTAATTAAAAAGAATAATGCTGCCAATATTATATCGCATGCAATCAACATTTATGCTTACTTGTGAAAACACAAATACACAACAGACTGTAGGTGTGTAGTATTAACCTTGCACTAAAGCAAGGAAACTTTTGAACCTTCAAAGACACTTTTTTGCACTTGCAATTCTGAAATAAGACCATTATGTGGCCAAAGATTAATAATTAAACAAATGGTGCCCAGGCATCTGGGTTATTTTGCATTGAGTCGCAAAACAGTTACAACAAGGCCTGGTTTTTCACAGACAGGGCTTAGATTAAGCCAGGCTTGGACATTTAAGCAGCTTTTATAAATGTGCCTTAGTAAAAAATAAGATATTGTAGTACTTTTATAAGCTTTTCAACAAAATTTCAACTGAATGTTTTAGAAAAATGTAAGGGCAACATGCAGAACTATTAAACCATTGTAAACCAAAGTGTAATTAATAATTTGCATACATTTTAAACACATGTGACAGCTTGCCTCGACTTGACATTTATGAACAATGCTTTTGTCCTGAGAACACGAGCTTCAACCTTTCAGTTCCAGTCCACCTCTATTATCCAGTCGTCTCTTGAATGTCTGAATGTGTGATTGTATTGTGTTCACTTGTTTCCCAACAGCAGTTATAAAAATATGAAGAATGTGGAATTGTAGCTTAGATGACAGAATTCACAAAATAAAGATTTAAAATGCAGCTAAAGAAACGCACTTGTGTAATTGGACTTTTGACTAAAAACCTTAGTACATATACCTTGTGACAACTTGCCCCACCCTCCCTTTAACTGATATGGTACGCATATTGTACTGTCACAAAAAGCTTTGAACAACTATTGTTATAGTTTCTATCTGTCTGTCTATCTGTCTATCTGTCTATCTATCTATCTATATCTAAAGCCATTCAAAGCAGAAATCAGCTAATTCAAAGAGCTCAACACAACTGTGAATGACAGTACTCATTATAATGTATCCGTCAGACACTTTATCCAAAGTGACACAGCAGTGATTCTCAATTTGTGGGTCACGACCCCAAAACGGGTGGTGAGTCTCTTCTGATAACAATGAAAACAATGATAAATGCATAAATAATACAATAAGAGATCATTAATAGGCTTATCTACTTTTTCAAAGGGAGGAATAATTCTTCCTCATATCTTTTGTTGTGGATGTCAAAGGCTATGTGTCCATTCAAACCGTTTAAGTAAGTAGTATGCTATTTATTTATTTATTTATAGGTTTTCTGAATATATTATGCATGTTATTCACAAATTAGCTGTTGTTGAACACTCTGTCCACTTCTGATAATAATCTAATTCTTTGTGATTTTACAGTTTTTCTCAGTCGCTTTGGTACATTTCTCGAATCATCCTTAAAATTTGCAAAACAGTATGTTCATTTCTCGAAACAATTCGTACAAACAGCACAACACTTTGGATTACCTGCAAAAGCCTGTAACTTGCTCAAAATCCTTAGTTACTCTCAAAAGCAAGTATTTATGTCAATGAACATATCAGTGCCATCAGAATGACAAGTCCTTGTGTCATTGTTCTCAAACAAGATAGTCAAAATGCTTAGCCATATTGTCAATTTGAATATTTCAGATGTAAACTATGGCTATGGTTTTTATGACAGTGATTGAAACTGCACAAGACTGCACTTTGTCTGTATGGCATATATAAATTTTAACAGTACAAATAGACACATTACTGTATATGGGAGACTGCAAAAAACTGGACAGGATTCACTGTTGGTCTGTCAACAAATTACTGTAAAATGTCCTTGTGACAAATGAAAAAGACAAAACTATACATACATACACTGTATATATGTATTCATGTGTACGTGTGTGATATAGTGTCTATCTGTATAAAGTTCATTTAGGCTACTATACTACTGTAAGTGTAATGCAAGTCCAACATATGTAAAAAGTGTAAAAATGCTACTGTAATATTAAGGTTATAGCATGCATACCATATTAGAGTACAGTGCACTTTGCTGAAATACATACCTGTTATGTCTATGAAATGCTTGAATGACTGAGGAAAGGTTTTTTTCCAAACATTCAGCTGCACCTTTAGACCCGCATAAGCCATAAGGTCATGATTGAGAACATAGTTTACAATAGTGGCCCTTAATTCACCAGAAATGTGCCTTATCCACCTCTTCCTCTGTTTTGCCTCCCTACCCTTCTATCACACATCCTTACTCCTCCTCTTCTTCCCAGCTGTTGACGCTGTTTGATGTTCTTCCATTATCAGAAATTGAAACTCTTATGTTATGCTCTGTCTATATATGCTTTCCAGTTGAAGATTCATGACATGCATCTTTGAGCTGTTTTAGAGAACTGGTTGTGTCATTGGTTGATCTAATGCTTTACATTCCCTAATACATTAGTGAAATTCAGGATTCACCTGCAAAATTCATCAATTCAGGACACATTTACAAAAGTCTAATAGAAATGTATAAATAATATACTTGACATTATGATAACTAGGTCATCCATTTTGCATTTAATGACTTGTGTGATGAACTAATGATTAGATGTTTTGAGGGGTAAGATTATTCAACAGAGAAATATATAACACATTTTGAGCAACGTGACATTAGCAATTGATAATGTAGGAAATAGCAAACAATTGTACATAATTGCCTGAATGTACTAAAGCATTTGCAATTTGTTCAAAAGAATGAGAAACTGCTTTTATGATGTGCACAAGTGACTAGATGATGTGGAGGTTGAACAAGTAGTTTTGAGAATTTCAGTTCTGATCTGAGAAATGTGCCAAAGCCACTGAGAAAAAGCCCTTATGAACATTGCATTATATTATTTAATTGACCATGAACTAACAATAAACAAACGTATTTGTGTTAAAAATTAATAAATACTGTATCAAATGAATTGTTCATTGTTAATGTTAGTTAATGCATTAACGTTAACTAATGGGACTTTTTTGTAATGTGTTACCTATTTTTATTTCTTTATTAGTATTAGTACAGTATTATAAGATTCCATTATCAGGGCTTATTTGCTTCTTCTGGAAATTATATTTCAACACAATGATCAGTAAAGATAAGTGTTAAGTGTCTCAGGCGTTCACATGTCAAGTTTTCACATACAGGTGATTCTAACGGGCCTTTAATTAGCGCCGCAGTCACGGAGAGCAGTATAGTCTCTTAACTCGGACCGACCTAATAGGTAAATGTAATTTCATATAGTGAGTATGAGTCACTTCAGTAACCCATGAGCACAGAGACTCAAAATAACACAAGCGAGAGGGAACAGTTTAAACAGTTGCTTAGCAACCAATTACTTTCCGACAATTAAGGGTACTTATGATCTCTACATAAAATCTGGATAATGAGAGTGTTTAATATCCTATGGGAACTGAGCGCAACACCTTTCTGAACACACGTCTAAGTTTGGCTGAGGAAAAGAGCATGACGTGGTGTTGTCTTTCTAAAAAGTGACATGAGATTTATGAGAGGTAATGTCAAATTGACTTGTATTATTGACTTTGCAGCCATCTGAACTTTGCAATTTACAGATCCGTTCAATTAGTTGACCTGCCTCACATTCAGCCGGATGGGAGATTATATATAGTTATTTTATGAGTAAACAACTCAATGATTTATCATGATTACCTTCCAGTTCATATTACTCATAAGAGTTGCATTAATAAAACTCATAAAAGTGGGAAGAAACCAAGAATGGGTGGATTAAAATGTTACAGGATGGTTTAACGTTTACAGTATAGATCACAATATACAGGTGCTGGTCATATAATTAGAATATCAGCAAAAAGTTGATTTATTTCACTAATTCCATTCAAAAAGTGAAACTTGTATGTTATATTCATTCATTATACACAGACTGATATATTTCAAATGTTTATTTATTTTAATTTTGATGATTATAAATTACAACTAAGGAAAATCTTAAATTCAGTATCTCAGAAAATTTGAATATTGTGAAAGGGTTCAATATTGAAGACACCTGGTGCCACACTCTAATCAGCTAATTAACTCAAAACACCTGCAAAGGCCTTTAAATGGTCTCTCAGTCTAGTTCTGTAGGCTACACAATCATGGGGAAGACTGCTGACTTGACAGTTGTCCAAAAGACGACCATTGACACCTTGCACAAGGAGGGCAAGACACAAAAGGTCATTGCAAAAGAGGCTGGCTGTTCACAGAGCTCTGTGTCCAAGCACATTAATAGAGAGGCGAAGGGAAGGAAAAGATATGGTAGAAAAAAGTGTACAAGCAATAGGGATAACCGCACCCTGGAGAGGATTGTGAAACAAAACCCATTCAAAAATGTGGGGGAGATTCACAAAGAGTGGACTGAAGCTGGAGTCAGTGCTTCAAGAACCACTACGCACAGACGTATGCAAGACATGGGTTTCAGCTGTCGCATTCCTTGTGTCAAGCCACTCTTGAACAACAGACAGCGTCAGAAGCGCCTCGCCTGGGCTAAAGACAAAAAGGACTGGACTGCTGCTGAGTGGTCCAAATGTTCTCTGATGAAAGTAAATTTTGCATTTCCTTTGCATTTCGTCCAGTGTAAAGTTTCCACAGTCAGTGATGGTTTGGGGTGCCATGTCATCTGCTGGTGCTGGTCCACTGTAATTTCTGAGGTCCAAGGTCAACGCAGCCGTATACCAGGAAGTTTTAGAGCACTTCATGCTTCCTGCTGCTGACCAACTTTATGGAGATGCAGAATTCATTTTCCAACAGGACTTGGCACCTGAACACAGTGCCAAAGCTACCAGTACCTGGTTTAAGGACCATGGTATCCCTGTTCTTAATTGGCCAGCAAACTCGCCTGACCTTAACCCCATAGAAAATCTATGGGGTATTGTGAAGAGGAAGATGCGATATGCCAGACCCAACAATGCAGAAGAGCTGAAGGCCACTATCAGAGCAACCTGGGCTCTCATAACACCTGAGCAGTGCCACAGACTGATCGACTCCATGCCACGCCGCATTGCTGCAGTAATTCAGGCAAAAGGAGCCCCAACTAAGTATTGAGTGCTGTACATGCTCATACTTTTCATGTTCATACTTTTCAGTTGGCCAAGATTTCTAAAAATCCTTTCTTTGTATTGGTCTTAAGTAATATTCAAATTTTCTGAGATACTGAATTTGGGATTTTCCTTAGTTGTCAGTTATAATGATCAAAATTAAAAGAAATATACATTTGAAATATATCAGGCTGTGTGTAATGAATGAATATAATGTACAAGTTTCACTTTTTGAATGGAATTAGTGAAATAAATCAACTTTTTGATGATATTCTAATTATATTACCAGCACCTGTAGTTATTGATGGAAATGCAGAGATATATATATATTTTTTAATATGTTAAATAACCTAACCTCATTTGACATTTTCTGTTTTTGTTTGGGACATTATGGACAAAATAAAACATCTGATAACCCATAATACATCAGTGATACCATAATAAATAATACATGGCCTCGGGTTGCAAGATGGTTTAACATTTAGCCAATGTAAAACAACTAAAATACACACACCTGCAATGTGAATCAATTCCACATCAATGCAAACAAGCTAACATTGCTTGGAAATCATCCACTTCCTCCACACAACAAGCTCCACTTGCTCCCCTTGGTAATTTCTTTCTCATTTTGACTTGTTTTGAGTATTTTCATACCACTGTGTTTATTTATTGCATGTGTAAAGCAGCTCTGAACAAACCGATAGCGAAATATTCTAAATCAACATAAATTCTCCCTCAGCATTAAAACAGCAATATCCAACAGTGATCTGACATCTTTTTGCTCAATATCTCATTCAAACATAAAACTAATTCCAATGCATTGGTTTAAATACATCTG
>RJVU01046259.1:6484902-6498396 GCA_003731715.1 Anabarilius grahami
GGGGTGGAGGGATGGAGGGAGGGATGGGTGGGTGGATGAGTGAGTGGATGATGGATGGATGGAAGGATGAAACTATTAAAAGATGGATGGATTGGGTGGATGGATGAACGGACGGATGAATGGACGGATGGATGGACGGATTTGGTGGATGGAAAGTAATGCTGAATCTGAGCACTGATAGCTGCACAAATGTATCACAATCTTGGACACTTTTCCACTGTTGTATACGGAATACAGTCACAGCTACCGTCCAAACAAACTGCAGATGAAACTAAATTCATGTCCCAGCTACACTTAATGATGTCACATTTTCTTGGAAAAAAAGAGAAGTAGAAATCAAAAACAATTCTATTTTTTAATTTTACATAAATAGAACATTAATTACACTGTTAATGAAAACCAAGTATAAATCTTATCAAGTGTTTTAAGCATTTTTACATTTATTCCAAAATAATAACTTAAGCCAGTACCTTTAATTTCACCAAGCTGATTGCTCACTAAAACCCTACAGTCATCGTGTTTTCAGGCCATTTCACGTTTGATTTTGATATGACAAAGTGAAAACATCTAATTGGCTGAGTTGTTAACTTGCCTTTTAATTAGTCTTCCCATTAACACCATCATTTTGTTCATTTAGACTGATTTGTGAATTTATTGCACAAACCAATCATAACCAATCACATCCAATAATAGCACGATGGAGGCATTGCCTCATCTCATGGGACTTTCCCTCATTCATTCCCTTCAGCTCTATATATACCTCCACTACCGAGGAAATAGGAAAACAGGACTGGCATCCGATCTATTCACTAATTAGCGTCTTCCATGGAAAACATGGCTACTTTTGTCCGAAACTGGTTCTTAAATGCAAAATGATCAGCTGCAAATAGAGAATTAAAAGTAGGAAACTTCTTCGCTGAGGTCGATTGACTTGGGGAGCGGGAAAAGTTCCTTTTCCATGTGCTAACAAGCCTTTTGTATCCGGGGTTCCCTGGGACAGAAAGATCCTCCCTCAGAAATGGCACGCCGCTGGCACGTCCCTACACACACACACAGGTTCACTTAAAACACTCTAATCTGAGGAGGCCTAGTTTTGATAAATATACCCATCAGACAACTGCCACAATCTCTCATTTTCAACAAAGACTGCTGTTTTATCTGGCAAAGCTCACATATTGTTTTTAGAAGGAGGACTTTCTCTTGTTTTTTCCCCTCAGTGAGGTTCTGTTAGATCAAATAATGCTGATTTCTCCAGAGCAGAATACAAAAAAGCTATCTGTGGATTCAACACTTCAATATCATTTCAATGAAGATAAATGAGGTTTTAATGTGGTCAGACTTTCAAATCGCAGCCTAGGTTGTTTTCAGGTCCCAGACGGGTCCAGTTTGATGGTTTTGGGCTGGAAAAGCAGCTACCTTCAGCTGGTTTAAGCTTCTTCTTTTTTTTTTCTTTATCAGGATGAAGATACACTTTAATAGAAAGCAAAATGCATTCTGCTCTCCTTATAGAAAATCTTCATTGCTTGAAGCACACAGCGTTAAAAATGACGTTAACTCATTTCTCAGTGAGCCATTAAAGAATGATCATAATGAAGGATACTCCACTCCTATTTTTTTGTGCAAAGGTCTGTCATTATTCTCAGAAGCGTTCATTATAGACACTTAGGGTGGTAACGGCCGTGTTCAGATGTGCAGAACTTCCTTGAAACGATCCTCACATGTATCTAGTATCCATTGTGCTACAATTGGTAATTAATTCCTATGGTTGAGTGTTCTTTTTTAGATGCAAGAAAATGCATTTTAATTCAGGAAAAGTAATATGACTTCAACCATTGTTATGACCACAGCCTGTTACCATAGTTACATACATTTTAAACACTGGGTTATTTTTTGTACTGTATATAGACTGTTTGCATTTGCTATTATTAACACGGCTTAACTTTCTTTGAAATCAATCAAAAAGTTTAATCTTATAAAATTTGTGATATTAATTACAAAGAACACTGGACTCTGCTATTTTAAGTGTGTTCACGTGTATTCGCTTTTTTTTCACGTGTTTCTCATTTACCATTTCGCCCACAGTATGTAGCATATTTGTCTCTTTTTAATGTTTATTTTGTTTGTTAATTTTCAGCTCATCAGACTCGCATCTGATGAAAAAAAATGCTTAGAGCAGTTTATACTGGATTAAATAGCAATATGCTTGACCAGCTAAGCCATGATTGGTGACCAGCTAAAATCACCCTTTAAGATCGTCACCAACTTAATTGCAAGCAGGGAAAGAGCCAAATAACTGAATAATTATTTGTAATGGTTACAAAATGAGATGCTGCAGAAAGTAAGCCTCTGTTTTCTATGCAACTAAAGTGAATGGCCATTTAAGTCTTCAGAAGTCATATGATAGCTTTGAATGAGGAACGGATCCATTCACAGATAATCTTCCCCTCTGCCATGACTCTCAAATCTCGGACCACACGGGCCAGCCTTCGCTCTCCACGTGCATCAATGAGCCTCGGCCGCCCATGACCCTGTCACCGGTTCTCCACTGTTCCTTCCTTGGAGCATTTTTGATAGATACTGACCACTGCAGACCGGGAACACCCCACAAGAGCTGCAGTTTTGGAGATGCTCTGACCCAGTCGTCTAGCCATCACAATTTGGCTCTAGTCAAACTCGCTCAAATCCTTACGCTTGCCCATTTTTCCTGCTTCTAACACATCAACTTTGAAGACAAAAAGTTATCTTGCTGCCTAATATATCCCACCTACTAACAGGTGCCGTGATGAAGAGATCATCAGTGATATTCACTTCACCCGTCAGTGGTCATGATGTTATGCCTGATCGGTGTCGGTCTGTACCTGATTTAACTTGAAATATAGTGTACGAGTTGTACGGACTAGTTTAATGATACTTTTGTGGAGCTTGGTGTTAAAAATTTCCTTCAACTTTCATTGTATTGAAGACAGAAGCTCAGCATTAGGGCTGTGTTTCCCAAAAGCACCATATGCTTCAATGGTCTCTACAATCTACTTAGGTTACGATGCTTTTGGGAAACACAGCTCTGGTTTTCTGTATGTTGTACATTGAATATAGCACTGATGTTTTCAGAAGCTACACATTACAAATCACTGTTAGGATTATCCTACTTCTGCTACTTTATTGGTTTCTTCTTCTTGATGACATTCAGATATTAAAGTCGAATGAAACAGAACTAACAAAAGCATTGTCCAAGTAAGCTGATTACTTTAAACTTCTTATTTTAAGGTCACTGTCAGTGTATAATGCTGTTACCACCTTCTTCAACAACAATATGGAATGAGAGGTTTTCCAGTTTGTTAATGTCACGTTTGACACAAACAAAAGTTACAGACTAACTACAATTTACACAAAATCAGAAAAAAATAAAAAATAAATAAATAATCACTCTTCATTTGTTCACTGTAAAAAGTAATACGCTATATCTACTCCATAAAATTTTGGCAACAGATTACAAGCAATATTATTAATTAAATTGAACAAATAGAGTTGAGTTAGAATTAATCAAATGAATTCCTTTAAATGTCAACCATTTAAAACAAGTAAAATTTAAACAAAAATATCTGAATAACAGACAGACGTCAAAGATGAATTAAGACGTCAAAGAACATTTAAGACACCTGATGATAACAAGCAGAATCACTGAAGCAAAGAGAAACACAAAAATTAACAGGTTTAGATGTTGATGCTGATTTTATTGGAAAATGTTGGTCACTATTATTGTGATCAGTGTTTCATTTAGTTGGCCAGTTTGACTCTTTGCTTTTTATGTCAGTTTTGGGGTTTTTGTGATGGTGTTTGCTAATTTTACACATTTTAAATGGTTGACTTTTAAGGAATTAATTTGATTCATTCTAACTCAATTTTATATGTTGAATTTTATTAATAATATTGCTTGTAATCTGTTGCTACAGTTTTATTGAGTAGATAGAGCATGTTACTTTTTACAGTGTTGATTAGTATGGAAGCATGTTTCCACCACTAAATAAAAAAAATAAAAATGGTAATTGTGACTTTTTTTCTCAGAATTGCGAGATTTAAACTTGCAATTGTGAGTTATAAAGTCAGAATTGCAGAATTGCATATTTTAAGATATGTCAGTTACTTTGAGGTAAAACAGCTCAAACATGCATTTAAGTCTATGACTAGCTTAAGCCTTGTCTGTGAAACCAGGGGAAAAAGTCAGAATTGCGTATTATTAAAGTCCAGTTGCGAGGGAAAAAGACAGTTTTTACCTTTTTTATTTGATGGCTGAAACAAGCGTCTTTAGATGAGAGATCCACCTTCAAAATCAGTGGAAGATAAATGTTCTGTTGAACCAAAAGACAAACAAACAAATACTGACAAGTGTTTCAAATAAAAGTATTTTAAAATGTATGTTTTTGGTAAATGATTGTTTCAGGGATATATAATTAAGAAACAAGGCAATTTTGGCATGGAAAACATTTAATAACACTTCTTCAACAAACATCCAGCTACGCTTGCTTCTCAAATGAGAATAATCCTCCACATAATTCATGGTGCAACAGGCAGAGAAGAAGATTAAAAACATATTCATATTCTCTCAAACCTGCTCCTGAAGAGAAGATGTTTTTGTGTTGGTATTCCCTTTTCAGTGAAAATCCGACTGGAATTGTGTTATTCAAGAGTTTGGTGATGATTTGCTCCTCACCTTACCACTGACTACTTCCTGTTTCTGATACTACTTCCTGTGTGATCTGACCTTAAAGGGCCTAATGCACAACTATCTGCTTGAGGGTACATTTACATGTCAACTATATACTAAACACGGAAAAGTTTTTCCTTCGCATATTTTACGTAGAGGCGACAGCGTTGTCAAAACGATTCCTGCTCACAGAGCTGCTAAAATGACTAAAATGCTGTATTCTGCTGCCAGGCCAGTAGTTGGCGAAGTCACTTTGTAAAGAAACACTACACACACTGAACACATAACACGCATGCGCATGGCATCACTGTATTCACAAATTTGCATTTTTCTAGTTTACATGGAGATGATTAACAATCATAATAAAATGCTAAAACAGTCATATTAAAATCCCCAAAATGCTGCTGTCATGTAAATGAACAGTTTTTTGTTTTTAGTTAAAAATGGAGTTGGGTAAAAGCCTCCTGAAGTGGCTTAATATTTATATCAGCCTTCCTCAAAACATGAGGGCAGTGTTGCCAATTTAGCGACTTAGTCGCTATAGATTTTCAGACCCCTTTAGCGACTTTTTTTTTTCTTTTTTTCTTTTTTTCTCAACATTTTTGATTGCTGGTTAACATGTAGTCAGTCACTATATCATACTCTTTCCGTTGTATATTTGGCTATATATTGTAGATGTAAAAACAGATGTGAAGTGACATAAAGTGCAGAGAGTTGGTGCATTACGTCATCTAGCAAAATTAAGCTAAATTTGAACAGGCTTTAGCTACTTTTCATTGGAAATAGTTGGCAACACAGCATGAGGGTGAGTAAATGTTGACCAAATTACACTTTCTAGGAGAACTCACATTTTTTTATGTTTGATACTTTTTGCTTTCCCATAAAATTTTCGGTTGGCCACATTGTTTTTGCAAATGCGACAGTACCCAGCTTTGTTCTCGTAAGTGAACCGGTTTTCAGATTGAGTGTTCAACACTCATGCTTACATGCAAATGATCAGTTTGTGGCCTCCTCAATTTCTGACAATAGCAAATCTGCTACATCATTGTCCCAAAGGTAAGCTTTGATCAAACACAAGCTGTTATTCAAATTTCCTTTTTGCATTATGTTGCAGAGCTAAAAAAAAATAAAAAAGGCATCTGTATCTGCTATTTAAATAACCTCTATGCCACAATTTCTCCCCTGCATGTTTGAAATGATTCATCCCTCTGTTATTTATCATATGCAACATGAATATCCATCAAGCAATTGTGAGTAATGGATTTGTCATAACCCACCATGCCCGACTGCAGAGCGTGGGAGTGTATTACAGGCAGCGGTGCATTGTGGCCACGTGTTTGTCAGCGTGTCAATGTGCCGACGGGAGAGAGAGGTCAGGGTAGGTCACTCCAAACCCAGCTGTACCTGTGAGTGATGGGTGGCACTCAGGACGGGTCACCGCGGGCTCAGGACGGCTCAGGTACTGACACACAGTGGTCCCGCAGAGTCTAGTGAAACCACTTGACCTAATTAGAGTGTCACACACAACTGGTTGTGAACAGCAGTCGCTGAAAAAGGTTGGAGAACTTCATGATTTAAGTATGAGATTGTAAAACTAATGTGACAGCCCTGTCAGTCGATTTCATCACAGCGAAGTTCTTCGCTTATTTGTAAAAATAAGTTTGAAATATGTGAGCAGCGGTATACTGTTAACACACATCCCACCGCCACCCACACTGCTGAGAGAGAAATTTAGATGAATTTGTAAATATGTGCTGTGTGATATCCTTTCAAAAACAAAACAAACACAGCGGTGAGAAAACATTAGTTAAGAAAGCATCTGATTATTGCAATGTGGATGCATTTGCACCTGCTCTGCAATTCCACTGTAAAGCAGCTCTCCGGTGTCTTCATGTTTTTACTCGCATGTTTTTACCTCGACAGACTGAAAAGAATAAATGAACCAGAGATTTCCATGTCAAATAAGGCGGAGCTTCAAAACCACACCCACCTATTACGTCATCGTCATTGACCAATGGTAGTTTGAAGGTGTTTACAAGAAGGAGCAGACTTTTCCTGAAGGTTTTGTTTCAAACTCCAAACATACTTCGTTTTGGCTTGATTTTGTTCGAAATGATGTCACAGCAGTTCATTTTTCGATTTTGCTTGAAGTATATCAGGGCCTTAACAATGATGCCACTGAGTTTGATGATTTTGTTAAAAATGTAATCTAAAGAACATGACAGATGCTGTTTATATTTTAGGAAGAAAAGGAGAGATGCATGATTTGACTTACTTAAGGAAAATAAATAACAATAATTCCCAGTTAATGCTGTAGGGAACCCTCTCAGTTGGTAGGCCTACATTTTAATATTAGAGGTTAAAATTGCCAACAGATCCCAAACTATTATATTCAACTGCTATTTATTTTCAGATATAATAACCACACTCAAATAAAAACTGAAATGTTTGTATACAACTCAGTTGCACAAAAACACTTGTCTTAATGACAGATTTATTAAAATATACATATGTAATTAACAGTAAATAAGCTCCTCTCTAGTGTAGCTATACAGCTAATAACATTGGACTTTCCTGAGAAAAATGCAACGTTAAGTGTCACATTGTTCAAAAGCTGTTTGGACTGTATTCACGTCTTTGTGCGGTTGAAACACTGATTGAGTGATTGCAAGAGACATGATTAATTTTAGTAAGTTGTACTGTATCTTTCAACATACCTTTTAATGTTCATGCATGTTTTTTCGTGCTACTTGTATTAAAGTGAAAGAAAAAACTTGCGCTCCGAGCTGCCATTTATTGTTTGAATTTTGTGATAAAATGGACAGAGTTTGAAAGCTGAGAATTTACAAAAGTANATATTTTAGGAAGAAAAGGACTTTATCTTTCTAGAAAGTAAAGATGCATGATTTGATTTACTTAAGGAAAATAAATAACAATAATTAACAGTAAATAAGCTCCTCTCTAGTGTAGCTATACAGCTAATAACATTGGACTTTCCTGAGAGAAATGCAACGTTAAGTGTCACATTGTTCAAAAGCTGTTTGGACTGTATTCACGTCTTTGTGCGGTTGAAACACTGATTGAGTGATTGCAAGAGACATGATTAATTTCAGTAAGTTGTACTGTATCTTTCAACATACCTTTTAATGTTCATGCATGTTTTTTCGTGCTACTTGTATTAAAGTGAAAGAAAAAACTTGCGCTCCGAGCTGCCATTTATTGTTTGAATTTTGTGATAAAATGGACAGAGTTTGAAAGCTGAGAATTTACAAAAGTAACAAAAGCACAAAGCTCTTCGCTATTATTGGATGGAAGGCGCTACAAATACTGTTTGGTGTAGGGAAAAACCGTGGACTTGGCAACCCTGGCTTGAACTACGGTGGTTCATAGGGTCAAATAGAGCCTGCTTTAACCTTGTTGTTTTTTTAACTGTTAATGCATTATTGTTGAAAGCTCTACATTGCAGTCTGACATGTTTTTCCACCCTTTTTTGATTGACAGGATATAATCAGACCTGATCATCAGCTGTTATAAACAATCGTCCGATGGCTGATACATCGGTGCAGTATTGCACTGTAGAAATTTTGTCCAATCAAACGCTTTCTAGTAAGGATGCAACGATGTATCGGCCAAAAAGTGCAATTATTTTTAGAGTCATTAATTCTTTTGTGAATGCATGATTCTAATAGCATCAAGGTTTATCATATACACTATCAGAAAGAAAAGGTACAAAAGCTGTCACTGGGGTGGTACCCCTTCAAAAAGTATGCTTTTGTATCTTATTCACCCCTAAAAGGTGCATATTAGTACCTTAAGTGATGACATTGAAGCTAATAGACAGACTAAAAGCAACCAAAAATTATTTAAATTTCATGCAGTTATTAAGGTGAAACAGTGATCTCTTAATTCGGTAAAGTCCACTTGTACAACACTTGAATAATGAAACCACAGTTTCAGCCTCTGAATAGTGGGCTTCAAAACCAACTTACTCCTACACAGATTATCTTTCTGTGACTGAACTAATATGAACTCTCCAGCCTCCTGCACCTCTTTTCACCTTCTTTCTGGATCATTAGTCATCAGATCCTCTTCTGCAGGTGTCATGATGGCCACAGACATTCTAACTGCAAAGTTAAGTGCTGCTAAAAACAAGCTCAATCACAGATCATTTCATGTTTCAAGTTCATTTTGGAAGTGATGTCTGAGTGGGTGAGTTATTTACTCTGTAATTAGTCTATGCATTTCCTCCATTTCCATGTATTCATGCCAATTTATGAACAGTTTGTGAGCATGAGAGGTGGACATTATGCCATTGACAGGGTAATCAGCCAGACATAGCACAATGAAGACACCGCCTTCTTCAGCATTTCTTGTAATTGAAGCAATTGTCATTCTACTAAGTTTTGGTGAGGTACCAAATGCACTTGTCAATTTGATGGAATTGCTTTATGCACTTAGCATAAGCTAAACTACCCGAAAAACCTCAAATGTGTACACCTTTGAGGTCATTGAGAGGCTGTTCATGGACACTGGAGCTGATTCCTGCAATGCAAGAGTACATTCACTAAAAAATATAAGTTGCGAAAGTAGAGATGGGTGTTATACAGAGATGTGTTAGTGAAGTGAAGTGACATGTGGCCAAGTATGGTGACCCATACTCGGAATTTGTGCTCTGCATTTAACCCATCCAGTAGTGAACACACACACCGTGAACACACACCCGGAGCAGTGGGCAGCCATTGCTGCGGCGCCCGGNAAAAACCTCAAATGTGTACACCTTTGAGGTCATTGAGAGGCTGTTCATGGACACTGGAGCTGATTCCTGCAATGCAAGAGTACATTCACTAAAAAATAAGTTGCGAAAGTAGAGATGGGTGTTATACAGAGATGTGTTAGTTGTGTTATGTGTATATTACAGTTATTTTATTTATTTATTTTTACAGTTTCCATGCATCAATTTTGTCATATAAAAAGTACAAAGAAACACTGGCTATTGAAACTCTGGATGTTTAAAAATGTTTTGTCCTTTACATTTGTTAATTTGTAAGGGAAACAGTTACATAAGTACATAAGTACTTCATGTGGAAAAATGTGTTTTTATTTGGTTGAACTTGTTTAGAGTATGAGCCACAAGTTAACTGAACTTGAATTTTAGTACAGGCTACTTGAAAAAGTAAGTTCACCTAACGTTTATAATGATATTTCAATGATTTTTTTAAAAAGTCCAGGTTGCATGAAATAAATAGTTGGGTCAATTATCTCAACAAAACTTGAAGTTGAAATATTAAGTAAACTTAACTTAACTTTTTGAGTTATCTTTTTGCTTTGACTCAGTTAAGTTGAGTGATCAAAAATATACAGTGTATGGGGTTTGAGATCACAGGTAAACGTGCGAATGTAGCAGATAATATCTCAAAAGCCTCTTTTTTTTATCTGGGACAGACACAACTTGGATTTGACATAAAGACCTTTTGTGCTTCACACACACAAAACAAATGCCTTTACATTCGTTTAACTGTGTTATGGGTGTGTTTGGTTTTTGCTTTAATCTGTGACTAGGTGGCATGAAATTGTTTCTGCACAGCATGGGATTCATTTTTACCCTGACTTGACGGTAGAACTACAGTATGTGTCCTGTCGAGGCTTTGCTATTGAGTATTTTTAGGCATGTTGTACTATGTGGGATACCCATGTAATTGGTCGAGTGGAATGGTTTTATTTGGAGAGCTGTCACACTGCTCACATACTCCTCACACCTTGTGTCTTTATCATTTCTTTATCTGTCTGTCTTTCTTAGACATTTCCGCCTCCTTTCTCTCATTATGACCCATCAGATCATCAGAAACAAGGCAGAACTTCACTTTTCCCCATGCCATGCATATCTAAAGTGTTTAATAACTAGATTTTTCCATTTTCTGATGGAAATGTGATTGGTGCTTGTTTGTGCAAAACTTCCTAGCCCAAGTGAGAGTCCTGCACCCCCGAGTCTGTTATATTCTGGTCTCTGAATATGGCACAGATCCCTCCTTCAATGTAAGTCCACACATCCATTCCCTACATTACAGCAATGAAGACTTGCTATATAACTAGCTGGAGACCATCTTAGTTCTTTCCCTGCAATAGGCAATCCGCTTAAAAAACAGATGTGAATCAACTACGAAGAACGGCGCAAAACCATGCAGCACTGGAAGTCGCATTAATGGTTAGTGGTCAATTTAATCTTATTTATGTACTGCATATTGATGTACCGTTTGCTGAAACTATCGTATACGGTTAAATTAAGTCCAAATGCCATCTACAGGGCTATTATGTGAAATGCAGGCTGTTAGTTCAAGAACATGCAAAATCTTATGACGTGAAATGGCCTGACTTTTAAAAGGCGGTACATAAAGGCTGTTACCTAACTTTCATCTCCACTGGTAAATTAGAGAATAAAACAATTGAAATGTAAAACAGTAAGACAACCAGAGGTTGGGAACTGCTGCCTACAGGAAGAAAGTGGACAATATGAAAGTGTATGTACTGTATGCTCAATAAAATTACACCATACCTGGGCGTAATATTCAGGGAAGAATGTTTTAAGTGATGGGCACCATTTAGCTGAGCAGACAGATTCTTCTATTAGAGGAATGAGGGGATTTTACATTTATTGGAAAATCTTGCATCATTCTTACATGGCTGGACAGTGCTGCTTTATAATTTGATGGTATTTCTGAGAGAGCTCCTCCTCTGCTCTACAGTCGAGTGACCTTTCTAGAGGGCATTGTTGTGTGGTTGTGTGTTTTGCATATGTGTGGGTGTGTGTGTTGCATACATGTGCGCCCTCACAGGGTTCTGCAATCTGGCCAGTCGAACGGCAGGTGCTCTCTGCCTCCTGGCCGGTGACGTTCAAGGACAGCTCTCCATCTCATTGTCAAGATGCGCCTTCAGTCCAGAGTCTTCAGATGAACAGCGATAAAGCATCTGTAGAGTAAAGCATTACACTTTGTCCTAACCACACTGCAGAAATATGCCAAAAGGGGGGTTTTGCAAACCCCTGATGGTTTGTGAAGCAAATGCAGGGGTTTCGTGACTTGATTAAAAGCTAATAATTAATTAAAGAGGACCTATTATGTTTTTTTTAATCAGTAACGAGTCTTTATAAAACCATTGTAAACTAAACACAGACATAAAATCCAGCCAAAATAAAAGCTTGATGATTTAACACTTGGTAAAGACCCACACCTAAGCTGGACTTAAAGCAGTCATCTTCATTAAATGGCCAAATGCGGCATTAACTCGAACGAATCCCAATAGGTACTGCTTAAACATGCATTGAGATGAATATGTTAATGCACTTCTCCTCTTGATCAGAACCCCTTTGCCTTCAGGTTTTATGGTCTTTTGGTTTGCTGTCAGTTGATTTTGGTGATTTAGGTTAAATCATCAGTTTTAAGAAAGACTTTATCCTTTAAAGAAGAGGTTAAAGAATAACAACAACTTTAATGGAGTCAGATTAATTATATTGGACTGAGATAAATAATTGAATTATGCAAATCATCCTGCTTTTTGTTCCGATTATTGGTTCAAATTAGCAGCGTAACCTTCCAGCTTTACAACAGAGACAGTCATTTCTTAATGTAAGTCAGAAGTGCAAAATCGATATACAATAAGGACATTAAGGAGGCACATACAACTTCATTCGTGACGGTTTATGTCCTGCTCACAAGGCTTGTGGAATGATGTTGCTGGTGTTTTTATTTGATGTATTATAATTCTTGTAGTTAATCATTTAACATCTTGATTGTTGTAACATGGAGGACACGAGGGAGAAGACACCATGATCCATGTGCAGAGACATTTATTAAAGTAGTACTAGTGACAGAATAAATCCAAAACAGGCTGACACTTTAGTATATTATGACCAAACTCGGTGTGTGTTATGACAACCATGACCTGAGGGTACATGCACAGTTTTGGTGGTCAGGAGAAATGAAAAATGGCCATTTTTGCTTTTTGAAATTCACAAAACTGGTCTCTTAGGATGCGATGCAGTAAGCCGAGTTGAACGATTCCTAGTTTTCCCACATCAGCAAATTTAAATTTATCATAAAATGCTTTATGTTATGAACATATTGTTTTGCCTATTGTAATTAAACTCGTCTTATTAGATTCCTTGGGTGATTCCATAGATACCATAGTTGACTGAACGTCTTGTCTGACATTTTAATTGTCTTTAAAGACCTACTACTACTACTCCTAGATGTTTGTTGATTTTAACCAGTTTTGAATCAGATCTTCAGACCATATTGGCAAAAAGTTATGGATTTTGTTTCGATAGATGAAACCATTTTTGTATACCACCTCAACAAAGTTGATAGCATGATGCCAAAATGACTCAAGTCTGTATCTCTGCAACGCTTTGGTATATTGACACCAAACTCTGTGTGTGTCATTGTCACCTTAATCTGACCACACCACATCAATTTGGTCACAGCGCCACCTATTGTTTGAAAGAAATAAACCATTAAATCATATCACTACTGATTGCATTTATGATTTTTTCAGCCATTTTGCCTAAAATCATCTTAATATGTCTTTAATTGCTCATTGTTGCAGTTGGAATGATGCTCCCAGCCATGTTGGCATGACTTATCGTACCTTCTTTATGTTTGGCCCCTTAATTGCTGCTTGCAGCTATATTTTAATTTGTCATTATTTGTTATTTTTCAACTAAATAATAATTAATAAAAATGTCAAAAATGCATACGTTAACATATAATGTTTTTTTTTTTTTTTTTTTTTTTAAATTC
>RJVU01046259.1:6498447-6512077 GCA_003731715.1 Anabarilius grahami
TTCGGTTTTTTTTTTTCTCTAACATCAGTCTTCCACCTTAATTATACTTTGGATGATGCATTATTAATTATTATATATCATTGAATTATTATAATTATTATTATAAGTAAAAATGCAAAGTCACTGTAAACTTGCATTTTTGAAATACAATACTTACAAGTTTGAAAAATAAACATTTTCTGTAGCAATGGGCCGTGTATTCATGAACTGATAAAACGTATATCTTGAATGCAATCTTAGTCGCTTTGGCTAAAAGCATATTCCAAATGCATGAATATAGATGCAAACAGGATATTAATATTCTGCAAACACATCAACATTGAAAACACTGTAGTGTCTTCGGCCAGCACAGAGTGTTCAATCTTCTGCGAGTCACCTGAACTGTGAGTTTTCTCTTTTCTCATCTGAAACACTTGGTCTGAGATTCAGTTATTCTATCAGAAGCTCAGAGAGTGTTGATGTGATTACACTGTTACACCATCAGGGTGATTCACTGTGAGTTAGTGAGGAGGTTTACATCGTTCAAATTAAATCTGTGCACAGTAGTCTTTTCCTCTGAATTTATATGAACAGGGCCGTAACCCCCAATAATTAGAAATGGCTAAACTGTCTCCCTTATATTCTCGATGCACTTTATTACACACCTCTCTGTTTGTTGTGTGGATGACAAAACGTTTTAAAAGTTTCATTTTTAGGCTGCTCTGCCTCAGTGTCTAACGTAAAAATGATTTAGATGGCCAATCAAATCGAAGAAGGTGGTGTTCGCTAAAGACTTTATTATTATTATTAGTTTTAAAGTGAGAGTGCATGGGTAAGATTTAAGTAGCTAAACATTTAATATTTGACAACTGTTTTACAATAGAAATGTACAGGGACCGACAGTCATATGCAGCGATGCTAACTACTGAACTTTTTGAAATTTTGCCATTTTTAATTGAAAGTATGCTATCATTTATATGATTCATGTCATTCATAACTGAATGTGATGAGACAAGTCTTTTTTAACATTAGACTGTCGAGTAAGAGTGAATGTGTGCATATTTCAAAATAAAATATTATTTGTGATTGATTATAACTACAATTACAGAACTTATTTTACTGTTCTTGTTTCTTTTTCTTTATTCCCTTAAAAATGTTGGTCCCCAAAATGTTCAAGACATGTTAACAGCCTTGATATAAACTGTATAAGAATAGTTTTCCTGATGACATGTAATTCTTTACATTTCCTGAAATGAAAATTCTGTCATTATTTACTCTCTTACTTACATTTTTATGCATAGTGAATTAAAACCTGTAGCTGCATTTATTATTGTTATTATTATTTTGTGAGATAAATACCTTAGGTATTAATCTCACAACATAATTGTTACGGTACAGAGGGGTCAGACACAGAGAGGTAAGTATAAGCAGTCTTTATTTGAACCAGGAGAGTTTATAGGAAGTGTGGAGGTGGAGTGAAGGAAGTGAAGCTGATGATGAAGGGTATTGGAGATAGTTACTGTCCTTTCCGTTTTCAGAAGAATGATCCTTATGGAGACGCTGGAGCTGGAGATCGCTGGAGGTGACGGAACACACACACACAGACGATGAACACACTGGGAGAACGGGAAACACTGGAGACAGGTAAGAAGAGTTCAAGGAGTCCTTAGAGGTAAGCATCAACGTGAGTATCTGCGAACGAGACCGGACATGGAGTGCTGTGTGTGCGTGTTATTTATGGTGGTGTTGATAAGTGGTGTAATGACGTGCAGGTGGCGGTGATTAGTACTCTGGTGATTGAGTGCGCTGTGATTGGTGGATGTTGGAGCCTGACGTGTCTGTGACAATAATAATAATTATTGATGGTGGGAAAAAAAATTGGAATGGGAGGAAAACATATTTTTCAAAACTGTTGCATTCTCTCGCAAACCCTGTTGTGAGTTCGGACAAACACTTCCAGTTTAATTTCCCTCTGGCAGTGGTTTAGACAGCTCCGTACATTAACAATGGAGCAGTTAATAGAGTTTTATATTGAACTTAAAGAACATAAAGAAATACTGTATGTTCGGTGCTTAGCTCAAGGCATGGTTTTGACACGGTTTTGAAGTGAAAGACACCTGAACTGGATAAGTTTGGTAAAGTTGGCAAAATATTAAATTTCCCAGATTAATAACTCATGAGATAAACGTTGTTAAAACACAAATAACACTTCTTTTCAATCATAGTAATCTAGACAACGAGCTACAACCTATTTTTTTCTTCAAAATGAGCCTTCCTCTGCACTGGACAAAATACATTGATCTCTATGCGCAGGCGGCTGCAAAGTTTAAAACCTGAAAAGTCAATAACTTTAATGTTACAGACTGTACTGTCACCAAATTCAGTTCAGACATCACTGCTCTTTTGATGGTTATACTACAACACCTAGTTTGGAAATGTGCTTTTGCGTAATTTGTATGATTTTTTATTATGAAAAAAATCAATAACTTTACTGTAACACACTGTACTTTGGTGACAGTTACAGTAAAGTTATTGATTTTTTTCATAATAAGAAATCATACAAATTACGCAAAAGCACATATTCAGTTCACACATCACTGCTCTCCTACAACACTTAGTTTGGAAAACTGTCCTTTTCCATAATTTGTATCATTTTTTGTTACAAAAAATATTCAATAAAATATATTTGGAAGAGAACACATATCTTTGTGAGGGAATGCAAAAGATTTGAAAAATAGTTTTTCCTCCCATCCCAAATGTCCCTTTAGGGGCTCCGCACTTTTGTTCTTCCCTTATATTTAAAATGTTTAAAAACAACTTTCCTCATAATATGGTTTAATTGAACTTTGAAGGATATTTGTTTTTGATGACCCTACGTCGCTTTTGGCCACTACTGTAATTATCAACATCCCTGCAGAGCATCAGGAAGTGTAAAGGTCCGTTCACACCAAGAACGATACATACTGTATATCAATGTCCACACCAACACAAGATGTTTCTATTTATTATAAGCATCTGTAAATGCTCGAGCTCTTAAAGCAGGATGGATTCTGATTGGCTGTCAATGTTGTTATCGTTCATCAGCTGAAAAAATAATAATAATTCTGAAAGTGATTCCAATGATATTGTTTCTCTGTGCCATTATTGTTATATAGTTCTGGTGTGGACTCTGCTATTCTTTTATATTTTTAATGATTTTTAGAAGCATATCTTCATCAGGAACGATCCTTGGTGTGAATGGGCCTTTATGGAGAGTTTATCTTTTCACAAAATGGCCAGGTTTTCATTTGTTATTTAAAAGGTAGGAGATTTCTTATATTCATTAAAACATTATTAAATTCATAGTCTAATTTGTCTTCTGACTTTATGCCTCTAATATAGCACTGGGACCATATGCTCACTGATTTATTGCTGTACTTTACTGCTGTTGCATCTGTGAGGAACATCAGGCTCTGGATGAATTCATCAGAGCGGATGTGGGAACAGACAACACCTCCAAACACCATTTCACACCTCCGAACACTTTGTTTTCTTATTGTCGGGAAGCTCGTGCAGTGCCGCATGGGTCTGTGCAGCAAAGGTGTCTGTGCAGCAATTTGCTGTTTTTGCATAATCCGCAGACGGCCCGTTCTGGGCACAGCAGCTATTTCTGTTCAACAGCCTAAGCAGATTACGAAGCAGCCCAAAAATGTAATGTATTCCTTCACTCTGTTTAGGAAAACTAAAAAGCGTTTAACACATTATTTCAATGCATATGTGAAGGTGGAGAGTAAATTGTGGGAAACAAAAGAGGGAGAGCGTTTGAGTATGAGAGCATATGAGTTTTATTCATTTCTGAATTTTTTAGCATCATTGCAATTACATGATTGATGATTTCACTTTTTTAACTTTAGCATAAACAACATCTGCAAAGTTATGACGCTCAAAGTTCAATGCAAAGGGAGATATTTTCACTGTTTTAGGACTACAACAAACGGCTGGTAGGGACTACAACGAGCTTCTTCCCGGGTTAGTGTCATCACTGACCCTAAAATTTAGATAAACCCCGCCCCCGAGAACATGCAACAAAGGAGGCGAGGCCATGTTGGGCGGCTTTAGAGAAGAGGAAGAGTTGTTGTAGTAGAGTGTTGTTGACATGCCGTCATTTTACACCAGACTGCTTCACAAACGAGGGTCAATTCAACACAAAAGATGAACATAACGACACATGCTAGTGGATGAGTTGAATCAACTCCACAGCAACTACATAAATTTATCCACTAACCATTCAGAAACGTCCAGTTTCATTCTAAAAGTTGTAACTTCTTCCTGAGTCTCTCCATCAGTGTCGACTCCGGTTTGAACAATGTAAGGCTGAACACCGTTACTGACAATCCTCATTTTGGCTGCGTGAGATTCTCCAGCTTTGTTGTTGTTGAGCTGTTAAAGCTCCGCCCTCTTCTGGAAAGGGGGCCGGGAGCAGTAGCTCATTTGCATTTAAAGGGACACACACAAATAGGGGCAAATTTGACAAGCTATAATAAATGATCTGTGGGGTATTTTGAGCTGAAACTTTACAGACACATTCTGGGGACACCAGAGGGGGATGTAAACTCTAAAAAATAGCCTGTAGGCTGTCAATTCATTAAACGCTAAGCTGTTTTCCCACAAAAACAGTTTAGGGAAGCCTCTCCTCCATTGATGTTCACTCCATCCCTGCGTACTGCGTACCAGGTACTTTTCACCTACTGTTTTCCAATACTATGTAATTTTGACATACTACTCTTTTGGCATAGCAGTTTTCTCATATAAGTATTCAGTTCTGGATGCAGCGAGAAAGAAGCGATTGATAGAGTGAAAAGCCGAGCTCAACACGTCATCCGGCAGCTGCTCCAGGCGGAGTTTGGGAACCTGCAGAGAGAGCAGCGTGAGGCGCTGTCTTTCCCCTGATCTCCAGAGGGAAGGCAAACATCCAGCAGGGAATGTGTCTTTCATCAACATCCCTCGACTTTTAATAATGCCCTCGTTCTGTGTGATGTATCACGTCCAGCTGCTCAGCCCATACATGATGTTTACTACAATAAAAATCTGGGCCTTAATGGGGGATGAGAGCAGGAATTCATTCGCAGCTCGCAGCTGTCGTCCCGCAGTAGGTCTGTCATTGTACGCCAACCTTCAGGATCTGTGGATGTACAATTTCCATCATCTGTCGCCATATGAAAATACTTTTTGAAATAACTGTTCATTTAACAACCTTTGTCGTTTCCTATCCTTTTAACCAAGTATTTTAACAAAAGTATTTTAATGCATTAATTATGGCTTGTAATGCACCTCATAATGCATTGTATGATCGCATTAATAATAACCACTGTTATAATACTTATCTATTCATTGTTACACCTTTAGAAAGCATAATACATGAAAACATGACAAACAACCAATTTCAGATGTAACAAGGAATCTGCAAATATTAGAACGAATTTAACTTCAATTACAATTATTTATGATAAGATATAATGCATTGTAACATACCTTTATTATGTAAGGCTTTAAGTAAAGTGTTACATAACTTTCTACATTATTTGAGCTTTCAGCAAGCGGTCCACATGTATTCCAGGTATATTTCACAGATGAATCTTCATTGTGATGGAGATCACGGCCCACTTTGCACATCCTTTTGAAATGTTACTATCAAACTGATTCGTGCATTTTCATCAAACAGGATGGAACATTTTAGAGGGACACAAATGAAGCAGCACAGAATTCATCCTAGTTGATGTCTGTGCAGCTGTTTTCCCTCCAAAATGATGTCACATTTTGGAGGATGATGTCATTTGGGAACTGGCTTCTTTTTTTGGCATTTGCAGGAAGACTTAGTTAAGCGAGTGATTGGCATGGATAACAGGCATGCAGATTATACAGCCTGGGGACTGGATTAAGAAAACAGACGCTCTTGAATTGCATTCATGTTTCTTGTTAATGCCAACAGTATCACGACTACATTCTATTTAGGACATTAAAGATATTTTTGTCCTGTTTTGAGACACTCATTTGCAGGCATACTGTATACACAGAATGAATCAGACAAAGAAAATAAAATCTAAATGTTTTTTATGATTAATAGCCTACCAATTATGCTGCCAACCCTATATGCTGCATTATGCCGTTAAGCATTGGCTCATACAAAATAACTTTACATCATGTGGGAGGCGCACAGATAGAATAAACCAGGTTCCTATTTCATGTTTTTTTTACTTTATTTAGTTTATTATTTGTTTTAGGTTACTAGAAAAGTTGAAAACTTTGGGAAATAACAATCAAAGATGCATGAGCAATTAAGCAGTATTAGGCCATAATGAGATTTGATTTAGCTTCACTCGGTTCTGTCTGAAGCAACTGCGGCACACTTGACTGTGTCAAACGCATACTGATTTGAGCTTTAGTATGGATACACATCAAACAGGGATCGATATGAGACAAATGCTGGTAAAAAGCGATACTGGAAGCTACATGACTGGGTAGACAGCAAAAAAAGATTAGAATATTCAGTTGCAGATGACGCTTTCCACAGATAGGGTACAATTGGGTATCCCATCATTAACAATTATGGCATCTGTTAAATTAACACTCAGTTCTTCATATTAACTGTGTCCAACATTTTGAGCTGTTTTTAGTTGCCTTGTAGCCACATGATTGAAAAATGAAAAATAAAAATTGTCATTAATTACTCATACTCATGTCGTTCCAAACCCGTAAGACTTTCGCTCATCTTCAGAAGACAAATGAAGATCGTTAGATCTATATAAAGTAGGCTATATCATGTTCATACTCTTTTGAAAAAATATGTCATACAGAAATATATGTTTATCAATAACTACAAAACAACATTTGGTCACAACAGCTGAGTAAAAGATGTATTTAGGAAATTATGCACTTTTATAAAATGTCAATGTTTAAAAGATGACAGTGATATGAATATTCAAGATAGATTTTCTGAAAACAAGCCTTCAAATGCATTTGTGGTAATGAGGTGATTTTTTTTTTTTAATGGTTTTAAAGATGCTTACATTTTTTACCAGAAAACAAAACAAAGATAAACATTATACAAAGCAAATTTGTAGAGCTGCCAGCCTATTTTAAAATGAATAAAACTACTAGTTTATAGTAAAATTAAATGTTTTTCCTCCTTTCACTGAGCACTCGTTGAGAGAAAAAAAAACAACAATAATAATAATTTTTGCAAGGCCCTATTTTGTACCCTGCTCCGAGACAGAGCCAGCATAGGAAATTTGGCAAAGTCTGGACTAGCAGTCTGGCCTGGAAACAAAACAAAGCCGAGGTGAGGTCATCCTCTCGTTTGGAGTCTCCGAGCTGCCCAGTACGAGGTCGTCCCTAAGAAATGCCGGGTACTAGTGTTGCATGGATTAACAGCACGGAGTAAACATACCCAATCCAGCCTGCAGGACAAAAAAGCTCCTATAAGCTGTGCGCAAACCCCCATGTAAGCCGCTGTGGGATAAACAGGTACGGCAGATTCACGGCCACGATCGCAAACCAGTCAGGCTGCAGAAATAGACCAGCCGAGCAGAACGGAGAGGAGAGAGTTCTCTCTCCCGGGGAGCGGATGAGAGATGTCTGGAATGGCAGGCAGACTCCACTAATCTCCCGCTCTGGATTCCAAGTTTGGCTGGGGAACGGGGACATCATTCTTATTCTTAGCTGGGGGTGCGAGCCGAGGGCAGAGGGGTTTAGTGCCCCCGGCATTCTCTGGCTGTCAACGGCCGCACGTATCTCTGAACGAACAGAGACTCAATAGACCGCAGTATTTATAGAGTGCTGGGTCTTAAAATGAGATTGATGGGAGTGAGGAAATAAGAGGCTCTTTTCACTTTCATGTCAAGAGCTTCGGAGCACCGCTGGGATGGAGTGATGACGGCGTTATGGAAGCAAATCAGTTCACAATCGATGTGATTTACTGTTTTTCAACTCAAGTTTCTCCTTCAATTATGTTAAAAAAAAAATGCACAGTGCAAGATTACAGTATTCATTTGTAGCCCAGCTTTTGTTACTCACCACACCTGTTTTGTTCAGCACAAAACGTTACATCGAAAGATAGTGTTCTTGGGCATGACGTGAATCGACTTCAATATGATAAAAGAAAGCAATGTGCATTTTATTAGCATGTTTAATACACCTCATTAGCATAACCATAGGCCGTTTACATTCACCAAGCAACGTAGCACTTATAGAATGTGCATTACAGGAATGTGATTATCAGAATTTTACGACATCAGCTCATAGAGTCTGACTTGGTTAATATCAACCCAGGATGTGGAAGAACATTTCTGAAAAACAGTATTATGTTGCTTCTTGCACTATTCCTAATACTTTCAAAGTGAAATGTCTGGTGAGTGGCGCAAAAAGATTAATGCTTATTGTGTTTGAAAATAACGTAGCACCTACACTAAACCCAACCAACAGTGCTAAGAAAAGCAAACATAAAATAAAACACATTTGCTAAAGCAAACGTGCCATTTTAGCTGCTTCTACAAGTCTTTGAGATCTTTTATCATGACTCGTGTTTCACAGGACTCGTACCATGCTGTATCAGGTGAGCTTCCAAGCAAGTTTACTATGTCAGAAAAGGCACACATATAGAGCTGGTTATGTGATGAAAAATCAAAATGTATTAGTTTACAAATCATGCACTATGGTAAAAGAGTTTTGAGATCATAACATTTGTGGGGGGTTATTTTTACAGTGTTTGGGTAGTTTTTGTGTTACTCAGCTCCTGGGTCAGACATAATAACCCAGAGGCTGAGTTATTTATCACAAACTTTTGCGACGGTCAGTCTTTTCACGTGATGGAAACGCCTGATGCCTTGCATACAATTTTTGATATTCTTAAATAGATACAGAATATAAATACTTAGGATGTTAAAATATGTTCTCAGAACTATATGGATAGGTTATGGACTCAATCACAGCATTTTTTGTCTACGAGTGAAACGCAGGCGGCGGTTTGAAGTTATCAGTTCCCCTGCCGAACGCGAGCCATCGAGACCCAGCGCCATTACAGTGGAAACAGGACAACAGAGACTAGTCAATTACACTGGAATTACTTCTAAATGTTTATTTGTTATTGATAATATTTGTTAAATGAGCTTAAATGTAGGCGATATGTGTTAAAAATAGTAAAATATGATCGAAAATAAAGGAATTATCATGCAAACCAGTGGTTGTGTGGAGTATTTAAAAAAGTTTAGAGGGTTTAAATTAATCCATAAACATTATGGCCCAGTTTCACAGACAGGATTTAGACTAAGCCAGGATTAGGCCTTTGTTCAATTAGGATATTTAAGTAGCCTTTATAAATGTACCCTAAAAAAAAAACATTACTGGTGTGCATCTTGAGACAAAACTATGGCACTGACATATTTTCAGATATGTCAGTGCAAGTTGCTTTCAGATAAAACAGATCAAACATGCATTTTAGTCTAGGACTAGCTTAAGCCTTGTCTGTGAAACCGTGGGAAAGTATTTTAGTAAAAGTGAATCAACCCATTACGATGGGTTAAATAAACCACCCAATTTGCTTGATAAAATGAACCCCAAGTGTTCTTTCCTATATTTACCCAGCCCTTGGGTTGAAAACAAACCAAATTGGGTTGTTTTTAACCCAGTGTTTTTTAGAGTAAAGCTTGCTCCAGATTTGCAGTTTGTGGCACACTTATAAGTTTGACAAATCATAGAGGTTTGTAGAGTGTGACAAGAACCTCTGGGACACGTTCAACTTTTAAAGATCCACTCCAGCTCAATGGCTCAATATCAGATGGAAATTTGTGCTTTTCTGAAATGCTCCAAACAAGCCACTCTCTCAGCCCCGACAGAACTATAAACCATGACACGAGGAAGCTTCCACTTACCAACAACCCAGAATTACATTCACCTTTAAAGTGGAATGGTTCAGGATTCACAGATAGAGACAGAAGTATGAGACGTGGTGTGGCGGGAAGCAGTCCGCCTCATTTCAACCTGCACATTGTAAACTGTATTATGCTTTGATTAATTTCAAATGGCTTGTCTTGCTTCAGTAGACTGTGAAATGCACTTTCATTTCTGTAATTTTTCAAATTCTATTATTCCAATCAGGATGAAGGGAAGAGACAGGAATGGCAAAAAATACAAATGAGCAGCACAGTGTTCACATGCATAATTAAGAAAGTAAAGTATTAATGCAGGAAAGAGACCCCAATTCATCATTTACACGCTTAATTACATTGTTTTTACAGATGTCCGTAAAACAGTTCAAGCTGTGCTCATTTCTTCATTATGACACGACGATACGAGTCCTTCCGTCTGGTGCAATGAGAAAAAGAAATATAATATTTTGTATGTTTTCTTGTTTTGAAATGAGCCATTTTCAATGCATTTAATTCTGTATTTGTTCAATAAAATGGAATCATCCTTTACATGGTAATGATTGTGTTTTCTTGATTGGTAAAGCTGCACTTTAATGGTATTGTTTCCTTAGTCATTGTTAAACTAAAATGTAATTCATGCTTTTGTTTTTGAAAGTGAGTGAGAATTAACCAAGCCTAACAAAATAATTTTCTGACATGAATTACTGAGTTGCAGTATTTGGATTGTTGAGGATACAATTCTAAAATGTATAACAATAATAATGTTATTATTAATTGTCTGCGGTGCCATTAAAAAAGTGTGTCTGATACCTGTAAAATGTTCATGATTGGAACCTGATGAAATGCAAGAAATGGAATTATGAAAGCTGGAAATAATTGGGGAAAATATAACAAATGTAACGAACAGTTTAACTCTTTTTTCTTCTTTGCCAGTGTCATCCCATTATGGTTTCATAACCAACCGTTTTACCCAAAACAACTTGAACTTGGATTGCATTTAATGTTTGCACTTTATAAGTATGTACATTCCCAAGGAATCGAATTACCAAGCACCAAATTAGCATTGTGATAAGAAGTCAGAAGATCTGTCATGCTTCATATCATCTCAGATATTAAGCTATAGGTAACAGTCAAGAATAGGGTCGTGGTTGACAATGTTAATTTGTCTGTGAAATGAGGTGTGTTTATATATTTGGCAGATGCTTCCATAAAGTTAACTTAGATTTCATTCAAAGTATGAATTGAACCCATAACTTTGGTGTTATTTGTACCATGCTCTATGTTTTAAGATACATAAATGCCACTGGATTGCATTATAGGAAGTGAACCGCTGGACACTGTACTGAAAAACACTGTAATGTCTTGTAATGTCTATTGACATCTGTCGATGTCTAAATTCAATCGTTACAAACTGCTAATGCCAGTGTCACACTGGCCGATTTTTTGCCTGATTTCCTGTTGAGAGCCTATTTACATAGCTGTTGGAGAGTCAGAGGAATAAGCACATCAGGCAGACGTCACAGTTTTGCCTTTGGATGTCATAAATCAGAATGCAAAATATATAGTTTTCATTTTTATGGAATACCATCATTGAAGACGCCCTTTGAAGCTAAACACAGACGTTTATGTTGCAAGTCACAGACCGGACTGATGAAACCTGCAATGATTAGTCTACTATTTAAGCATGAATTTGATGTAAACAGTAAGTCTACATAATATTCACATACCAGTTCATAGGGGACATACACTCATAGCAGTTACAGCATGAAATATTATTTAAACCTATAACATTTTACATAGATAACTTTTAAAAATAGTCAATAACATTTTTATCTCACAATTCTCGCATTTGCGTGTTTATATCTCCCAGTTCTGTCATGGATGCTCTGAGACTTAAGTAAGATCCAAGTCCAGTTTTTTTATTAGGATATGCAGAATCGTTGTCACAGCCAGGCAAGAGTCAAAACAGATAAATCAGTCCAGGAAAAACAAGAAAACATAACCAGAGAGTGCTCAGAAGTGCAGGTAACAATGGTACAAAACCTCGATGAAACTGACAGAACAAACTAGGTATAGACAGACACTAACAACAGTAAGTGAATACAGCTGAGTGCAATGAGTGAAATGAGTCCGGGACAAAGGATAATGGAAGATGAAGTACCATAAGGTGAGGCAATAGTCTGGGGTGCAGTGCCCTCTGGTAGCTAACCAGGGCACTCCAACTGGTGATCATGACAAGTGCCGACTTTATAACTCGCAACTGTGAGTTTATATCACAATTCTGAGGAGAAAAAAAAGTCAGAATTGCGATTCTGAGGGAAAAAGACAGAAAAATGAGTAGGCTATATCTTACAATTCTGTTTTTCCTTTGAAGAATTGTAAGATATAAACTCTGTGGCTTCCACGGACTGCTCCTGCTGAACTGTCATTTTAGAAGTACTGACAAACTGCACCCCTGTTCGTCTGATCTAAATATTTCCCTCAACAAGTGCAAAACCACCATTTTCATGATAATTGACCAACATGTTCTCCAACCAATACGACCATATAGGTCGTTTGTCACTTCCCTGAAATACGACCCATTGGAGTGTTTACTAAAGTGGCGCCTCTATCGACAACAGGACACTTTCATTTTAATTAATCAAATACGACCCATAGGAGCGTTTGCTAAATTTGCGCCCCTATTGACAACAGGACACATTCATTTTAATGAATTGTTCCCTTTTATCTGCGTTATATTTCGGGTTTCGCACAGCTCAACAATATGCAATCATGTGATCATGCGATTGTGGGTTCGATCCCAGGGAACACATGTGCTCATAAAGTGTATATGCACTATAAATCACTAAGGGTAGGTTTAAGGGTAGGTTTAGGGGTGGGGTGGGTGTATTCGTTAATAAAAAAAATAGTTTTGCTAAATGGAAATAGGATAATTGGTGTAAAAAGTCCACACATTGCATTTAAATGAATACGCATTTTGATTGGTAATGACAGTCATACGTCTTTTCATGACGACAGATGTAATACGACACTGTCATTATTTTTACGCCAGCTAGAGGGCGCATGACTTTAAAACGTAAATACAGATCGTAATAAGGTGCTTGAAAAATGACCTATAAGGTCGTTTTTTTTGGAGGACAGTCTCTAATTTACACAAATCACATAATTTACAGTGCAAAGTTGCTCGAAAAAAAAAAAAAGAGGTTACACTTCATTTTGATAGTCGACTTTAGACATTTTATTAGGTATAAGTAACTTTGTAACTACATGCTAACTAACTCTCTTTAATTTGCAAACACATGTCAGCTAACTCTCAGAGTATTAGTAGACTGTTAGGTTAGGGTTCGGGTTAGTAGAATAAGTTGACATATAGTTGCAAAGTTACTTATAGTTAATAGAATGTCTGTTGAGGAGAATCAAAATAAAGTGTAGTGATATTAAGCAGACAGTCTACTAATACTCTAATACAGAGCCCCGCACATGATGTGCAGGAAAAAAAAATAGAAGGCCAAATCGTGTGAACAATTTACTAATTCGTTCCCTCAATTTGCTAAATCATGCGCACGAATTAGTAAATTGTACGGACGATTTAGCAAATCGAGGGATTTGCTCTTTACTAATCGTACACACGTTTTACTTTTTGTTTTCCTGCATGTCATGTGCTGGGCTCCGTACTCTAATGACTGCTAGTTGACATGTAGAAGTTACTTATAGTTAGTAGAATGTCTAAAGTGTTACCAAATAAAGTG
>RJVU01046259.1:6523684-6559927 GCA_003731715.1 Anabarilius grahami
ATATCTGCATAAAAAAAAATTAAAAAAAAGAGTGAACTATCTCTTTAATATGCAGTGCTGCTCTTTCAATCTCTTTTAATGTGGATTTGCAGTAATGCATATGATAGAACATATGGCATTTAAACGCGATACTCCATCTTTCTAAATATGCTCATATTTCTTAAGAAAATGCACTGAAAGGTTTTCACGCTCTCATGTCGTATGTTGTTTGATGTTATATTCATCCATAAGCTTTGAATGAAATGTGCCTTCAAGGAATAGGCTACGTAAACATCTGCAGCAAGGAATATGATTTTGACACGCCTCTGAGACATCCATCTGCCCTCTGCACTCCTTCATGGTTTTATATTGAAAAATGTTTGATTGCTCGAGGTGTTTGCTCAATGGACGGAAAGCAGCGTGATCTGATCTGATCTAAGCACAAACTTGGCCTGTGTGTGAACAGCTCTTTAACTCAGTGGAAGGTCACACGCTGTCCGTGTTACTCAATAAATGCATGTAATCAAGTAAACATAATTTAACCATGTTCTTTCCATGAAAAACATGTCTTGTTATTATTACTTGTTTTTGTTCTGTCAATATAAAACTGATCACAGTGCAGGATGCCCCTTTATGCACACCAAGTTGATGTGGATAATGTGTATCAAAGTTTGCATCACACTGTCAGAAAAAAAAGGTTCGCCGCTGTCACTGGGGCAGTACCCTAAGGTACAAAAGTGAAAAGTACATCTTTGTACCTTACTTACCCCTAAATTAGTACCTTAAAAGGTACATATTAGTTCCTTTTCCCTTTTGTAACTTAGGGTACTGCCCCAGTGACAGCGGCGTACCTTTTTTTTCTGACAGTGCAGTTGCAGTTTCAGTATCATCCAAATTTACTTGCATACACGCGGTACACTCACGTAAAGCAATATTGCAAATCTATGTGATTGTTTATGTCGTCACAAAATGTATACTACATTATCACACAGCTCTATATATAAAATTGGATACTATCCACATACACTCACCTAAAGGATTATTAGGAACACCATACTAATACTGTGTTTGACCCCCTTTCGCCTTCTGAACTGCCTTAATTCTACGTGGCATTGATTCAACAAGGTGCTGAAAGCATTCTTTAGAAATGTTGGCCCATATTGATAGGATAGCATCTTGCAGTTGATGGAGATTTGTGGGATGCACATCCAGGGCACGAAGCTCCCGTTCCACCACATCCCAAAGATGCTCTATTGGGTTGAGATCTGGTGACTGTGGGGGCCATTTTAGTACAGTGAACTCATTGTCATGTTCAAGAAACCAATTTGAAATGATTCGAGCTTTGTGACATGGTGCATTATCCTGCTGGAAGTAGCCATCAGAGGATGGGTACATGGTGGTCATAAAGGGATGGACATGGTCAGAAACAATGCTCAGGTAGGCCGTGGCATTTAAACGATGCCCAATTGGCACTAAGGGGCCTAAAGTGTGCCAAGAAAACATCCCCCACACCATTACACCACCACCACCAGCCTGCACAGTGGTAACAAGGCATGATGGATCCATGTTCTCATTCTGTTTACGCCAAATTCTGACTCTACCATCTGAATGTCTCAACAGAAATCGAGACTCATCAGACCAGGCAACATTTTTCCAGTCTTCAACTGTCCAATTTTGGTGAGCTCGTGCAAATTGTAGCCTCTTTTTCCTATTTGTAGTGGAGATGAGTGGTACCCGGTGGGGTCTTCTGCTGTTGTAGCCCATCCGCCTCAAGGTTGTGCGTGTTGTGGCTTCACAAATGCTTTGCTGCATACCTCGGTTGTAACGAGTGGTTATTTCAGTCAAAGTTGCTCTTCTATCAGCTTGAATCAGTCGGCCCATTCTCCTCTGACCTCTAGCATCAACAAGGCATTTTCGCCCACAGGACTGCCGCATACTGGATGTTTTTCCCTTTTCACACCATTCTTTGTAAACCCTAGAAATGGTTGTGCGTGAAAATCCCAGTAACTGAGCAGATTGTGAAATACTCAGACCGGCCCGTCTGGCACCAACAACCATGCCACGCTCAAAATTGCTTAAATCACCTTTCTTTCCCATTCTGACATTCAGTTTGGAGTTCAGGAGATTGTCTTGACCAGGACCACACCCCTAAATGCATTGAAGCAACTGCCATGTGATTGGTTGATTAGATAATTGCATTAATGAAAAATTTAACAGGTGTTCCTAATAATCCTTTAGGTGAGTGTATATACAGTATACACAAGTAGGGTGACTTACACTATACAGCAAAACTGCTTTGTTTATATTGTCACAAAATGTAAACTAGATATAATATCGCTTTACATGAGTGTACTGTATATCTAATCTCAACTTCTTGATTGTTTATGTCATCTAAAGATGTAAACTATATTATCTGCTAAATGAATGCGGATATAAACATTAACATTGTGATTTTTCTGTACAGCTGCTTTGAAACCACGTGCATTGCGAAATTGGCTTGACTTGTCACACACTGTAAAAAGTCATTCTGTGGGTTTGTAGATTTCATGGAATTTAATATTTAAACTTTATTTCTTGTTTTTGGACAGTTCTTTGTGTTAAAATTAATTAAAATGGTCTGTAACAAAATCTACTCAATTTTGTCGTTAAGGATTTATTGAGTAATTCCAAACATTGAATGAATCCAACATGATGGAAATGAGTTGCTGTCAATTGACAAGCATTTCCGATTGCAGTGAGTCTCATTAGTGTGTTAGTTGAGTATTAGTAGACTGTTAGGTTAGGGTTCGGGTTAGTAAAATAAGTTGACATGTAGTTGCAAAGTTACTTATAATCAGTAGAATGTCTGTTGAGGAGCATCAAAATAAAGTGTTAGGAGATTTTAAAAAGTCTACAGTCTACTAATACTCTAGTTAGCTAGCATGTAGATGCAATGTTAATTGCAATGATTACTATAGTCAACAGAATGTATTAAGTGGGCCATTAAAAAGGGTTACCAAGTTTGCATTTAAAAATCAAGTTTAAAGACATTTTATTGCAGGAGTAGAGAATGACAGTGATAATATCAAAATGTGTGAAAATATTCTGACACTTAACCAATGTTTCAGAAGAACAGGTTCAGTATTGAGAGCCCTTGGATGGCTGGTTGTTAATACAAGCATTGCTCATGAATGAGTAGTTTGGTCTGTTTAAACCCAGAGCACCGGGAAGGGCTTTGATAGGAGTCTCTCTGTCACTATCAGTGGCAGCTGGGAACAATAGCTCATTGTTGACGCCACTGCCGCCCAGGTCTATTTTGGATTTCTTCCTTTTATAGTGTGTTATAGGACCTGCTTGTCAGGCTGATCTCTCCTCCCTGGGGTCAAATGATATAAAAGCTTTAACAGACAATCTGCCCTGAGCTGCTCCTTGCCATCCAGTCTGCTGTTTCTGACTCTCCCTGCTCATCCAGGAGACTCTTCACATCAGCACCATGGCTCCCAAGAAAGTTGAGCCCAAGAAGCCAGAACCCAAGAAGGCTGAACCCAAGAAAGAGGCCGCTCCGGCTCCGACGGCCCCCAAACCAGCTCCACCGCCAGAGCCCGAAGTTCCCGTAGAACCCCCATTCGATCCCAAGTCCATCACTCTGGAGTACACCGCGGACCAGATCGAAGAGTTCAAAGAGGCATTTCAACTGTTCGACCGCACGCCGAAAGGAGAGATGAAGATTACGTTCGCCCAGTGCGGGGACGTGATGCGAGCTTTGGGCCAAAACCCAACCAACGCAGATGTGCTGAAGGTCCTGGGAAAACCCAGACCGGAGGAAATGAATTCCAAACTGGTGGACTTTGAGACCTTCTTGCCAATGCTGCAGCATATCTCCCGCTCGAAGGATCAGGGCAACTTTGAGGATTTTGTGGAAGGACTGAGAGTTTTTGACAAGGAGGGCAATGGAACCATCATGGGGGCCGAGCTACGGCACGTCCTGGCCACGCTGGGCGAGCGGATGACAGAGGACGAGGTGGATCGACTGATGGCCGGACAAGAGGACGCGAATGGCTGCATCAATTATTCTTCATTTGTCAAACATATCCTGTCAGGTTGAACTGGATTTTTTTTAGGGGCTAACTGAATGGATGGTGTGGGTAAATAATCAGTGTGGGTAAATAAGAAAACTATTTATAATTTTATTTCACTGAAATGTATTGTTTTACTTACAACAACTGTTTAAAATAATAGTATTTAAAATGGTGTCAAACATCACATCGACGTTCTGTGCTTCCACAAACACTTTCTCTTCCACTACAAGACCATTTTTCTATACATTCTGACTTCTGTGAATATGTTTTGTAGATTTTGTCCAATGGCATATGTGTTCAGTCGCACACAAAAAAAGTGCAAACAATAAAAGCAAACAGATTGGCATGGACTTCACTTTATTTTTTTGAAGAATGCACAAGATTGCCTTACGTTATACTCAGGGCTTGACATTAACTTTTTTGCTCACCAGCCACTGTAGTGGTTTTACAAATTTACCAGCCATTCAGCATTTTCACTGGCCAACATTTTGACATCAATACCATTGGGAAAAACTGCGATATAGATATTTTTGATATTATCTCATCATTAGGCAGCAGGAATATTAGGCTGCTGTCACTTTAAGATTTGACTCACGGATCCATTATACTGTTACACATACGTTTTCTTTCTCAACTGTTTATGTTCACTTAAAACATAACTAACTGTGTTTACGTGAATACTCACCAAGACTGGCATTTTGACATTATTTGTGTGTATTTGAATGTTTAAGTGCAATAAAACATAAGAAAAAAAAAAAGCATATAAACTCAAAGAGGCGGCTTCATGTACGTACATAAATCTGTGGGAATTAGTAAAATTATGCGCAATTCGTGCAATCCCACACTGAAATTCAAGGCCTGTAACACCAACAAAGTTTGTGTATCAACTCGAAGCGAGAAAGCGCAGCTGGTATCGTGTATCTATTCTGCGGAAAATGAGTATTGGAAGCGTTTCAGATATTTCAGTATCAATACTACTTTGCACTTAGTTTATTATTTCAGATGGATTTTTTTAAAAGACTATAATTTAACAATGTATATTATATGTAAAATTCAACCCACCAAAGAGGCTAGTAGGAGTGACTGCGTTACACATCACTGCTGAAATACACCCGCATTCTGCGGGTTGGCAGGTGTTAATGGCAAGCCCTGGTTGTACTTCTTGTACAATGGTATCGGATGCTGTCAAGCTCAAAAAGGCTAATTTATACTATATATTCCAAGTCTTCTGAAGCCGTAGCTTTGTGTGAGGAATAGATAGAAACTGAATTTGTTGCTCATTGGAAATCTCATAATTTATTCTCATTCTTGTTCACACAAATTAGCACAAGATGTGCCATGCTCGCTTTAAAATCAATGGCACACACAAGAACCAACAGTATTTGATGTAATTGACATGGCTCGATACCGTGTTTAAAAATAAATGAAACTGACTTATAGTTAATTATGGGTGAACTATTGCTTAAAGCTCCCATTTTAATGCAATTCAGTGGTTGCATGGTAATGAAGTAACACAACATTTGTTTCCACATCACAACACTGCCCCAAACCACTACACGTCTGGTCTCGGCGTATCGAAAGTCTGAAATTGGTTACCAAAAAAAGGTGCTCTGAGAATGTTTAATTAATAATCACTTGCAAGTATTTTGTATTAAAACGAGCCTCTGTGCTATTAGTACAATGACACATTCTTAATGAAGTTTTGATTCACTTCCATAATGAATCACATTTAGCTCTGATATGGAAGCAGTCTTGCCGAACATAACTCATGTACTTTTGAATCTGTGACCTTTTCCCATACAGTCCTGCAGAGTCTGGGATGCTTTTGAAGACACCTTGGGATTTCACTTTGATGAGGTATGGAGCTTCTCTCTATAGGAAGTCCAGGCACAAGGACTGTGTCCGTGCATCAATGGGAATGTAGGCTATGTAATCTCGGCTCAGGAGAGGCAGGTCTTCCAGCTGTGTACTTTGGAAATGCAGCTATCTGTGGGATGTAGGGAGGGAGAGCACTTGAAAGGGTGGCCAAATGCGCAGGAGAGGGACAGGGGGGTGATCTTTAAACACCATCCTCCTGTCATCAGGCTGACAGCTGCCCCTGGTCTCCCGTCTGTTATCCCCCACGTCAGGCACACACTTGGCTCGGCTTCTATATGACAGACCATAAACATGAGTTTCACACCTCCGAACACAAACAGTGGTGGTGTGAGAGACTTTCGTGATTCGCCAGGACTTCTCGACAGGACTCGACACTCCTGTGATGTAGATCCGGGACTAAATCGGAGTCTGTCCAGGTTGGTGAAACGGTGCTCATTTATATGCAACAAGATGGGATGCAGACTGCGATAGCTGGATATGTGGTGGTTTAAGACAGAGATTTAGGCCCTGTTTACACTAGTGCGTTTTCATTTTAAAACAGTGTTTTAAAATGAAAATGATCCTCGTCTGCACTGGTGTTTCACGATCGCAAACACGACACATGACCATTCATGCACACTGGGCAAGCGTGTACAAGTGCAAAAAGTTGCCTCTTGCGCATGTAGGCACCTGCAGTATAAAAATATGCAGAGTTTAACTGCACAATGGCTGAAAATGACTACAAAGTCAGCAAAGACTGCAGTTATTGTTATTGTTTACACGCTCGTCAAGGATACGCAGAGTGAACGTGGGCAGCCACGCCTTCGTTTTCAAAAAGTCTCCTTTTTTGTTTGTTTACACTGAAATGCAACCCCCGCGTTTTCAAACTAAAAAAGGCTCTGCAGCATTTTCGAAAGTCTCAGTTTTCGAGGGTTGAAAATGCTGGAGTAGTGTAAATGACAGGCGTAAGTAACTGTTGCCAAAGTTATGAGTTTTAAAACGAAAACACACTAGTGTAAACGGGTTAAGGCCTTAAAGAGTTAAGGCCCCTTCAAGCAAAATCGAAGAATAAACTGATGTGATGTCATTTCGAACAAAATCACAACTTTTGGGAGTTCATGGAAAAGTTTGCTATGGCTGGTAAAAACCTTTGTAATACCATTGGTCCTTGGTGATGTGTAATAGGAAGGTGTGGCTCTGAGACTCCGCCTTCTTTAATGTGGAAATTTTCCAGTTCATTTCTCCTGTTGAGTCCGTCAAGGTCAGACGTCAGTTGTACTTCTGATGAAACGAGACACTGACACTGTATTTCACATTTAATATGGATTTTAAGCAATCTATTGTATAAAGTGCTATATAAATAAATGTGATGTGAGCAGCACATATTTACATATTCATCTAAACGCCGCTCTCATCAGTGTCGGCGGCGTCAGATGTTCGCTAACAGTATATCGCTGGTCACGTATTACAAACTTCATTTTACCCCTAAGCGAAGAATGAAAAATAACTTATCGGGGCCTTTAGAGTAGTAAAGGAGTAGTTCACCCAAAAAATAAAAATTCGTACTTTCTTCCGTGGAATACGAAACAAATAATTTCAAGGAATCAAAGAATCATTCAGTAGAAACAAATTAGGACTATAAAAGTAGTTCTGTATCTGTAGGCCTTTTGAAGTCATACACTCTCGGAAATAATAGGTACAAAAGCTGTCACTGGGGCACTATCCTTTCAAAAGGTACACCTTTGTACCCTTTTTACCCCTGATGGGAGCATATTAGTACCTCAAGTGTACATACAAGTACCTTTTGAAAGGGTACCACCCCAGTGACAGCTTTTGTACCATTGTTTTTCTGGGAGTGTTTTTTTTTGTGACGAACATGATTAAATGTTTTTTTTTTTTTTATTCTAATACTAATANGAACATAATTAAATGTTTTTTTTTTTTTATTCTAATACTAATAATTTAGCTTTTTCATTTGCCGTGACACGAAACAATATTTGTACAGATCATATCCATACACAACTTGTAAATTTTAGATGTGGAAGTGCAAATGAGATCTCAAAGCTAAGATGTACAATTATCCGTGAATGGATTAAATATTAAACAGATAATTAGTCTCATTAAGTGAGAGTCCAGCAAAACAGCTCTAGTTTGTATTTGCATTGGTGAAATATCAGTGTTTTGAGCAAGATCTATCCACTGGTCAAGTCAAGTCAAGTCATCTTCATTTATATAGCGCTCTTCACAATACATATTGTTTCAAAGCAGCTTCACAGTGACAATAGGAGAATTATTATTGAGCTAAAGTTGGTTTTTGATTGAATCACTTCCGCTGTAAAAATTGTTAATTATTACTTTAGGGGCCACTTAAATGACACCTTTCCTACTGAAAACCGAATACCTTTAATGCATTCTTGCCATTAATTTACATGTTTAGTCTATTGGTTTGCGTGTTTGAGTGTGTATGTGCGCAGAAGCTTGGTCTTTTTTTTTAAAAGTGATATTTGCCAAATTACTTGTCTGGTCCGCATAATACAGAAATATTAGTTGTGTCCACAGATCTATGCGAACTGGAATAATTTTGATAACGTTTTATCTATATGTAGGGAAAGGAAAGGGTTTAGTTGACACTTCAGGGCTGCGTCATCATCATGTCTAGATGCAGGTCCTTCATCTCATCTGGATACGGCCTGGATCTGGCAGGCTGCGGCAAACCTCGGGATAAACAGAGAGAGACTAATATTAGCGTAGATGCCATTTTTCTCATGATGTAGCGAGTACATCAGGTGTTATGGGAAGTGTTCCCGGTTCCGGCTGACCTAATCTATGCAGTCTAACAATTTACATGATTTGAGTTATAGAAGTACATAAGATGTTACGTGTATGCAAGTTTAAACAGATATGTTTTTAGTCTAGATTTAAACTGAGTGTGTCTGCTTCCCGAACAGTGATAGGAAGACTGTTCCAAAGTTTAGGTGCTAAATAGGAAAAGGATCTAGCACCTGCAGTTGATTTTGATATTATAGGTATTATCAACAGTCCTGAATTCTGAGATCGCAGAATAAAGGACTATAATACGTTAAGAGCTCGCTCAGGTACTGGGGAGCTAAACCATTTAGTGCTTTGTAAGTAATTAGCAAGATTTTAAAATCTATACGATGTTTAACAGGAAGCCAATGCAGTGATGACAGAACTGGGCTAATATGGTCATACTTCCTAGTTCTAGTAAGAACTCTAGCTGCTGCATTTTGGACCTGCTGGAGTTTGTTTATTAGGCGAGTAGGGCAACCACCCAGTAAAGCATTACAGTAATCTAGCCTTGAGGTCATGAACGCATGAACTAACTGTTCTGCATTTGTCACTGAGAGCATATGTTGTAGTTTAGATATATTTTTAAGATGGAAGAATGCGGTTTTACAGATTCTAGAAACATGGCCTTCAAATGAAAGATTGGTATCAAAGAGCACACCCAGGTTCCTAACTGACGACGAAGACTTAACAGAGCAGCCATCAAGTGTTAGACACTATTCTAGGTTATTATGTGAAGAAGTTTTTGGTCCAAAAATTAGAATCGCTGTTGTTTCTGAATTTAGTAGTAGGAAATTACTGGTCATCCAATTTTTTTATGTCAGCTATGCATTCCGTTAATTTTGTGAATTGGTAAGTTTTGTCAGGGCATGAAGAAATATAGAGCTGAGAAGCTGAGTATTGGTGATTGGCATAATAAACATTTAATTCCAAAAAGAAAGTTTGAATATTGTCTAGTGCACATTCATATGAAGTTAGCTCTCCAAGTCAAATTAGTCTTGTGCTCGATGTTTACTCTACAGTAGCAAGGATGAAATATGGTATTTCTCAATAGGGCTTTATTGCCTCAAAAAGATATCAAGAACATAGCAGTTGTTTCCATGGAAACTATCAGCAAGTAAGAAAACTTTATTTCCTGTGTATCAACAGTAGAATTCTGAATTGCAGGTTCATAGATTGACCTTCGCAGTTGTTAAACTCTCTTATAGTGAGCAGTATTTCCAAACTCGATATGGCTCAGAACAAAGATATTTCTGTTGATATAGTGAAATGCTGTCTACTTTTGCTTAATTAATTGCATTTAATTTAATAAAAAAAGCTGCAAACATCACATCGACACTCAGCAATCACTCCTCCTGCGGTGCAACAACATTGAAACCATGCTGCAGTCAAATCGCATTATTTTACCAAAGGTATTCTTGAAACTAGTCAGTCCTGCTCTGTGTCTCCGGGAGTATTATTCTCCCCGGGGCCGGTGGGTGACAGTGGCCTGTGATGATGTTATCTGGCTGTCCTGGTTCTCGGCTCAAAGTTGCTTCGACTTACAGCTTTCCTTTCACTTTTAAACAACTGTGTACATGTTGCAACTGTCCTGACAGCACTGCTGCTGAGGAAACAGAGCTGCTGACGAAATGTCACGGTCAGGATGGAGTGAGACATCGGTGTATCATAGATAGGTGATGTAGAGATCTTATGATTAATTTTGCACCCCTTTTTTGCATTAAAAATGTCCAACTAACACGTCGAGATTTGTGAACAAAACCAGAGCGCAGACAGTGTAGCGAAGAATACAGATTTACTCATAAACAAAACTGGGCGAGATAACAAAACAAATAATCCCAGATTCAGCCAACAGGACTGGTAAACCAAACACCCACGAGAGGACAAAAAAGCAACAAAACTAATACACAGCAAACAAAGACAACCAAAGAAAAGCACTAATCACAGCCTGATCAAACATTAGGGAATGAACCAGAGCAGGACAGAACGCACAAGGAGACTTAATAGGGAATGAAATGAGGAGGACAACATGGGAGAGCAGGTGGAACAAATGAACCAATAAGAAGGCAAACAAGGGGGCGGGGCTAAGATGTGAGGCAGAAAACACAACAAAAGACACGTCAACATGACATGACCCAGATCACGTTCAAGCAAAACAAGGCAGAACACATGGCAAGTGAACGACACAAGCCAAACAGGACTGTAAGACTTCTGTCACAAATAATCAAGAAATAGGGGCAGTTTACATGACACTGTTTTCAATTAAAAACGGTAAACTTTTTGGCCGCTCATTTACAAGACAATGGCGTTTTGGAGGACTGAAAATGAAAACTTTTGAAAACGAGTTTCAAAGTGGAAGTTTTTGAAAATGATATTGTTTTTGTCTCTGTGTAAACTACAAAAACGCAGATCTATGAAAACTGAATGCGTATTACGTTTTTAGTCTATAGGCATGCGTGTTTGGCACGAGTGCTCTGTTAAATAATGCGTAAGTGCACAATTGCATAGTTTTTCTTTATAAAGTGGCATTGCCAACTACTGACCTGGCATGCATAATACAGCGTTTTTAATCGTTTTCGTGGATCTATGTCAACGGGGATCATTTTGATAATGTTGTCATCTGTACAAAGAAAAAACCCTTTCCGTTTTTTTGTACATTGTTGTACAATACTATGGTTTCAATGAGCAATAGCTGTGCTATTGTCAGTGCAAAAATAATTAACTTTTATGTTCTTTGCTTTCACAAATTCATATTTTTTTGACACAAGAACTTAAATGTAATAAGTTTGTTGAATGAGACATTATTTGTGTAAATGGACTTGTAGTCTTGAAGGAACCTAAAGTAATTCTGTAGAAAATGTTGCTTAATTTTGTAATGTGTATTGAACAAATAAATTTGTCCCCAAAGTTGATGTGTTAGAAGCAGGAAAAATGGGCAAGTGTAAGGATTTGAATGATGTGATGGCTAGACGACTGGGTCAGAGCATCTCCAACACTGCAGCTCTTGTGGGGTGTTCCCGGTCTGCAGTGGTCAGTATCTATCAAAAGTGCTCCAAGGAAGGAACAGTGGTGAACCACGGGGTCATGGACGGCCAAGACTCATTGATGCACGTGGGGAGCGAAGGCTGGCCCGTGTGGTCCGATCCAACAGACGAGCTACTGTAGCTCAGATTGCTCCAGAAGTTAATGCTGGTTCTGATAGAAAGGTGTCAGAATACACAGTGCATCACAGTGTGTTGCGTATGGAGCTGCATAGCTGCTGACCAGTCAGAGTGCCCATGCTGACCCCTGTCCACCGCCGAAAGAGCCAACAGTGGACACGTGAGCATCAGAACTGGACCACGGAGCAATGGAAGAAGGTGGCCTGGTTTGATGAATCACGTTTTCTTTTACATCACGTGGATGGCTGTAATGTTATTCCTGATATTGTGTGTGAAAATGTGCTTTATTGTCATGGAAATACTAAAAAATGACACACAAAAAAAATCATAATTGTTCTAAAAGTATGCTTCATAAAGTCTATAAAGTTGGACTCTTATGTGAGATACACTTTATTTCTCTCGTTTACACAGGGATAGCAGTCTGTTCTGATTGTTGTATAGTATCTATTTTTTTCTTTCAGGAATAAATGCTAAATTCTGAGGTTAAGCCATACAGAATGAAATTAGACTGCAATAACATGTTTTTTTCTTAATGTTAAGAATTGCCTCTCAGCACCAAAGAGCAAAAGACAAAACAATGAAATAGTTGCAGACCATTATCTCTAAGTCTTTAATTGGCCCGAGGCACACAGAGGATGTTATGAAAGGTGCTCAATACACATTACACTCATGGAAAATGAGAAAGAGAAGACATCCTGAGGCAAAGGCATAGACGGAAACTAATTCAAAGGTATTAGTAAAAGAAATTGCTATTAATTTAGGGTTTAGAAAATCCTACTAATTCAAACCAGAGTTTATGGGATGCGAGTGCATTAATTAGCCTGTGAAGCTTATAACTAAAAATAATAACATGAGTGGGGTGCACAGAGTTTTTCTTCTAAATATGAGCAGAATTTTATGCACATAAGGATGAGATTATGAAGGTTATAACAAGCAACTTGGTTTTATACAATTATTTGATGACATATTAAATCACAGTGTACTGTGTGATTGAATATTTACATGGGCAGCTGTTTATTTTCAGTGCTGCATAGATGGTTACAAGTTGTAGTCCATTACTGATTGCAAATTACATGATAAAAATTGTAGTTAATATTGTAATCAATCACGTTATACATTTTAGGTGTTCTAATCGGACTACTTTTTGATTGCTTTTAGATTACTTTTGACCTAACTCATATATCACAATGATTTTAATGATCTTGTACTATACTGATATAAAAATACATATTCCATTCTCTGTTATCAACAACATGAAGAGCATTAAACATTACATTATGTCAGTTTTTCCCAAACTGGGATTTGTGAAAGAACTGCAGTAGGTTTGTGAGTTGATGAAAAATAATGAATTCATAAAAATGTAAACTGCCTTAGTAAACACTATCAAAATGTTGGCATTTGGGGTTTAACATTTAGCCAACGACCTATGTTTCAGAGTTTCCTACGGTGGTTTCGTCTCGATCGGACTAACGGTTTTGAAGATATTTGCGAATGTTGTTTTAAAGTTAAATCGCATCGTTGCACAAACCATATGAAACCCAGCATGTTAGGTATCGTTGGACTCCGCAAGGATTCAGGAGTCTAAGGAGATGACTCCCATCAAAAAGTTATGAACACATGAATGTTTGATTTCACCACTAGGTGGCGCTTTCTCAAAACTTCTCAGGCACCGTGCTGATGACCCATACTGAGTTTCATAATTATACGCTAATGCGTTCCAAAAAACGAATTTGCTCTTCTTCGAATTAGTTTGTGCATTATTGGAGAATGGTTAGGTTTATCAAAAAGCTATTGATAACTTTTTGTCAGCATAGTCTGAAGATGATCTGATTTGATTTCCATGAAAATTGGAGCAACCGCTTAGGGGGAGTTTGAAAAAGTAAGGTTTTTGGCTGGAAAATTTGGTGGGGAAAGTTTAATGACGGAAAATGATGTCATAGGGTGCAATCACATTGTATTGATTGCACCCTATTTGTACACCAACTACACCAAATTTGCTGTAGTTAATGATGGGACTGTCCTCTATCAGCGTGCCAAATTTAATAACTTAATAACCCATGGTTCTATTGGCTGTCATATACTCCCAGAGCAGAAGAAAAATAATGAGAACGTTAACGGACACAATAGGTGCATCACACCTTCAGTGTTTGGCCCCTAATAAAACATAATTTTATTTGTTAACCTGCATGTCATGTGACCATTTCCCAACCTCAGAGAACCGTGTACATAATATGTTGTTAATCATATTAACTTTTTAAAATCTCAGCTTGGCTTCAAGTAAATGTATTACATCAAAGAGATTCAGCCGACAAACATGTTTGGGAATTTCCCAAAAAAAAAAGAAAAAAAAAAAGGAATGCATATGTATAAATATAAAATGACATGAATTTGTGCATTTTAATGTGTTTGAAGACTAAAGCCTACCAAAGACATATTAATGTTTAAATGACTCAATAATCAATAATTCAAATAATAATGAAAACGTGTTTGTCAGTAGTTGATTAGATGTTGCAATGTTAAGAAAACACAATGATTTCTGTACATCCAGTTTTACAATTGCAGCCATGTAGACAAGACACATTTTTTTTCTATTATTAAAACAATATTTTATGACACATCCTGATATAAATAAATCCAAAAATCTCTGTTTTATAATGAACATGTACTTCAAGCTGCTTGCAATTGTACTGTCCTTATTATTGCAATAAAATGCAATATATGTAACTCGGACACTGTAATTTATCCATGCACTGTCATCATTTGGGAAATAAATCAGTTGGAAATGAATGTCTTATTAAGACACTCCCTCATTTTCTGCCCAAAATAAACAAAATATCTCGAGATTCTATAATGAGGAACATCAGATGTGAAGTCCTGTGGTTCGGTTTGAAGGGAGAAACTTGCAACATTGAATATTTCGCCCTAAAATGAGGTTCAAATAAACACAGTATATCGAACTGAAGAGTAGCATGGCCTAGGTGTGGAGTAAACACATGATATAATCTAGATCCGTACAGTTTCAAGGAAAAACAATATGCAGCCTTGCCCTTTAGCAGCGAGATTCAGGAAAACACTGAATAAATCAGCGAATGCTTTATTAATCACCATTTTGGACATAGAATATCCAACATATTGATTAATCTAGCATGTGGATAACAAAACAACATTAATTGGCCGTTGAGTTTCCTTTTCTTTCGCCTTTGGGGTTGTTTAAAATTGATATTTGTAAAACTGAGTGAGTCGGACAGAAGAAAATATCCCTATTATGTACTAGAAGCTGTGTTTGAACATGGATAAAGCTGGAATTTGTTCGTCATCTACAGCATATAAGTGTGATACTTACTCATATATTTGCATATTTCTATGTGGTTAATGATACCTTGATCTGTAACTCTAACTCAGCAAACTTTATTCTGATGTAGATCTACTTACCTTCAACAGCACTTGAGGGAAAGCCACGATAAAAAGTTGATTAATTAATATATACAATATAGAAAGTATTTGAGACTGAACATTGCATTATGAATTAAAGACCTGACCCTCTCAGCGGCTTTATTTATTTTTGGCCAGCAGACACCGTGCAAGGTCAGTTTGTGAAAGTCTTGCTGTTATTACCATTACTAGCCAAAAACCTTGGCTAACCTGTTAATGTTTGAACACAAACCCAATAAATGACTTGCAAACTAAAGTGGCCTCAGTTCAAAAATCCTTGGAACTACAGGCATAATTGTGTCTCTTTTGAAGGAATACACTATTTTAAGAATGAATGTTTATTGCATTATTTGAGTGTCATGTGTTACTATCATGGTGTTTTGTATTTGAATGAAAGCACCTTATATATTATTATTTACCTCAGCTATTTGCGATAAACTTTAATTAGTCGTGTCTCTTTAACCACTCATATTACTACAGTGGTTATCAGTATATTATGCAGGGACAGTGAATGCCGGAGGGGATATTTGCTTTTAATGACCCTATAAGTTCAGTTAAACCATCAAAATATGAGGATAATAATTTATATAGATTTAAAATATTTTAAATATGAGGGAAGGTATTTATCTGACAAAATAGTTTGACAAAAAGGACAAACTACAGCTACAGGTTTTATTTACTATGAAAAAAAAAGTATTTCACACAAACATTCTGTCATTTATTACTCATCCTCATGTCGTTTCACACCCGTAAGACCTTCATTCATCTTCAGAACACAAATTAAGATATTTTTGATAAAATCTGATGGCTCAGTGAGGCCTGCACAGACAGCAAGACGATTAACACTTTCAAACGCCCAGAAAGCTACTAAAGACGTATTTAAAACAGTCATGTGACTACAGTGGTTCAACCTTAATGTTATGAAGCGATGAGAATACTTTTTGTGCTCCAAAAAAACAAATAGCGACTTTATTCAACAATATCTAGTGATGGGCGATTTCAAAACACTGCTTCATGAAGCTTCGAAGCTTTTGTTTCGAATCAGTGGTTCTGAGCGTGTATCAAACTGCCAAAGTCACATGATTTCAGTTAACGAGGATTTGTTATGTCATAAGTGTTTTGAAATTTCAATGGTTCACCACTGGGGGGCGTAACTTTGGCAGTTTGATATGCGCTCCAAACCAGTGATTCGAAACAAAAGATTTGTTGATATTGTTGTATTGATATTGTTGAATAAAGTCGTTATTTTAGGAATTACGGGTGTGGAACGACATGAGGGTGAGTAATAAATGACAGAAATGTCATTTTTTGGGTGAACTAACCCTTTAAAGGAAAAAGCATGCATTGACTACAACATAATCAGTTATTAACATTTCAATGTTTTTCTCGTTTTTGCATGTATTTTTTTTCTTCTTTGTAGGACAGCCTGGCCAAAAAAAAAAAAAATATGTCGACACAATTTGGCATTTTGGCATTATCACAAATAAAACATGCAATACAATTTCAAAATCTTTAACACGTTTTTTATAATATTTGAATGTCAATTTGATGATGTCAATTTTCCTAGGCTGGACATTACTTCTGTACAAAACATATTTTAGTACTTTAGGAAAGAATATTAACATTATATCAGTTAATCAGTTACTGTAAATTAAGTTAATTCCCATAAAACCTAAAAAAAACGAAAACCATAGCTGTTTTTTGTTTGTTTGTTTGTTTGTTTTTTCAAAATGACAAAAACTGGATAATCAATCAAAATATCTCGGATTTAACACTTTTGTGGGCAAAAATGGGATGTTTTTCAGTAGACACTTGACTTTAACAATGTATCCAAGTGTGATGGACTTTATTCATCCTGCAATTGCTGTTTCATGACAAAGAGATGAAGTCTTGTTTTCATGTTGCATGTTTTCATATTATACTACTACATTATTACTATATTATCATACTCTATTACTATATTACTGTTGTTGAATCATCTCGATCATAAAACAGAGTGAAAATATATATATAAAATGTGTGTGTCTGTGTGTGTGTGTGTAAAATCTACACTCTAAAAAATGCTGGGTTAAAAACAACCCAAGTTGGGTAGAAAATGGACAAACCCAGCGATTGGGTTGTTTTAACCCAGCGGCTGGGTTAAATGTTTGCCCAACCTGCTGGGTAGTTTTATTTAACCCAAATATTGTTTAAAAATTACTGTATTATTTCTTGCTTAAAATGAACCTAAAATATGTTGGAAATTAACATTTATTAATATGTTTAATAAACAAACATTTATTAATACTTTTTTTGAATAATATTTAAACAATAAACATTTATTAAATTGCTTATTAATAAATGCTCATCTTTTTGATTATTATTGTTGCCTCTAGTAATTATGAGTCTGATTTTTAATTTCCAACCTATTTTGGGTTCATTTTAAGCCAGACATATAGTCATTTGTAAACAATTGTTGGGTTAAATAAAACTACCCAGCAGGTTGGGCAAACATTTAACCCAACTGCTGGGTCAAAACAACCCAATCGCTGGGTTTGTCCATTTTCAACCCAACTTGGGTTGTTTTTAACCCAGCATTTTTTAGAGTGTATATTACAGATTTTACATTAGACATCAAGTGGTGTTGCTTATCTTTCAGAAGTAACAAGTAAATAGGAAAAGTAAACATTATTTATTTATTATATCGATTAAGCTAGTAATTCACTGTTCAAAACACATTGGAATATGCATTACTATTTTCTACTCAGCAACAGTGTTCAAGAAATGAAATAAATAATAGAAGAATAAAATGAGAAATCTGTTTAAAGTCAGGCGCTGCTCTCAGACCGTAAACAATGATGAACCAGATCCATTATTTATCATCCCTGCCGAGTGAGTCTTAAATCAACATCAGCGTGATTGAGGAAATAGATCTTTTATCAAATAAGCAGCAGTTCATCACCTCGCGTTTCCTGGCTTGTGTTCGTCTGCGGGGCAGGAGAGGACGGGGAACTCGATGTTCTTCTTGGGAGAAGAGCGGGTCAGGGGTCGCCGTTCCACTTATGTCTGCATGTAACGCTGAATAAATTGGCCCGGCAAAGAGACGAGCAGGTCAGCGTTCTTTGTTTTGACAGCAGGTTTCAGACCAGTCTTGTTTTAAATCTGGCCTTGATGTCACAGTGAGCGAGAGGCTAGTATTTGCACGGCTAAATGAGTTTTATGTCAGTTCTCTAGAAGAGTTTTTAAGATGAAGCACACGCTGAAGAAAATGGTTTAGTTCTCGACTGAATGTGAGCAGGCATTTACTCATCTCACCTGCACAAAAACAGATTCAGTATTCCTCAAAATGAACAAAAACAGTGGAATGCAAACCTGCAGTAAATAAATATGTGATTAATAAAGTAAAAGTAATTTCATAAAATTACTTAATGTATTTAATCTCACTTTATGAACCAATGGCTTTGCTGCTGACCTTCAATGATCTGTTCAACTATAATAAGCAAAAATGACTTTAGATAAACATCACATGTGTGTTTATTTTTTATTTGTATGATGTAAGAGTGTTGAACTTTTTTTCTCCCCCATCCATCCATCCAAGAAGGATATGAAAACAATAAGGCCACACATATACCGTTTCCCACCTCGATTCCACTTCAAAAACTGAATAAAAATGTAAAATATTTTCTTAGATCAATTCTGAATGCTGCACAACCCTGACAATGTTGTAATGTGGCTGAAATATATGACTGTTATCTAAACAGATTTAGATGTATAAGGCCATACAGTGAAATAGTGATAAATTCTTCAGTACAGTCTGGCTTATATTTCACTGCTAAATCATGTGTTTACACACAGACACCACCTTCACCCCTAATAAGCATTTGGCATGCTACTGTTGGCAGAATGAATTCTGCTGCAGGACTAATAAAGCTGAAATCAAATAAAGCATTCAGCAAATGTGCAAACCCACTCGGAGGGGCCATTTGTAATTTCCATAATGATGCTACAGAGCAAACGTGTTCACCATGAAGTGTCAGGAAGACTGCAGAGCAAACCTCCATGAGTGAAAACTAGGATGTCTTCAAAAACCAGGGAAAAAACAGAGACATTCAACAGTATATATTCTGCTGAATTTTTATAATATATTTTTATTATTTTAAATATGGGTGAAGTGCTACATTAATTATACTTGTATATAGTGACAGATACTATTTGCACCTCAGTATTGTTGTGCATTAACAGGATGCAATAATAACAGAGTGTAAATGGTTATATTTATTAAAATTGTTAATGCGAGACACTGCAGGTGAATAGTGTAAAAAAACAAAAACAAAAAAAAACCTAATAGTTATCACCATACTTCCCCAGTCGATTGATTAGGCCTGTAATAAGAATCACAAACACTATTTGTATTACAAGTTTTCTAAAATGTTTACAAATGTTTAACTATGCAAATGAGGCATTATTTACTTAAAAATGCACTAATTTGCATACATTTCTAGTAAACAAATCTGAACACTGAATGAAAGTTGAGGTTCAAAATTCTTGGTTCTCTTTTTCTTTTTCTTTTTTACATATTAGAGTCAAAGGGGATTTTGGGTATCTCTTTTTTATCACTCCATAATTCAGAAAATACTATGAACAGTCCAAAAAAAAAAAATGTTTTCTTTGAAATAAAATGTTTGACATTATATATGAACAAATCTCTCTGTAAAAACCTTCAAAGAATATAGATAGGAATAAAACTGTAAAGTTTGGTGTATGTAGGTGCTTCTGAAGTGGAGATATATGGCTCAGTGTAGGAGAAAAAAAAAATTATTCTTTTGGATGTATTCTTAACACTAGTCTGAAAAAATATTTAAATCTCAAAATAGAAAAAAAGTGTTTTAGCCTGTAGTGTCGCACTTTAAATGGATGCCACCTTAAAATAAAGCCCTCCATACACCTACCCCTAACCCTACACCATACACACTTTATTATTGAATGCTCATTAGGCACTTTATTTCTACTTTTCAAATATGCCATTAATTTTTATTGAAAATAAATGCCTTTCTTTTCTGATTTGTGTTGGGAAAAGGGACAAGAGTTCTGCAAAAGGTGGATTCAAACTTGTGTCGATCGCATCAAAAGCTACTTAGAGTGCGTCATACTCCCTACGGCCTACACCACTGAAGACGGTGAGTGGGTCATTTTTAATCTTGTGTGCCCAGCCAGACATTGCCAAGTCAAGTCAAGTCACCATTATTTATATAGCACTTTTTACAATGAACATTGTGTCAAAGCAGCTTTACAGTGTTAACTGGTAAATAATTTTGGCTGCACAGCAACTCTTAAAGAAAATGGTGTTATTGTCCAGCTTAAGTAAATTCAGTATCGATTCATTCCGTTGTAAGAATCAATAGTTATTAATTTAGTTAATTTATCTATATCAGCACTGGAGTAAACAGTGATGTCATCATCCAGCTCAGTTCAGTTCACATACAATGGTGTCAACTAAGCAAGCCAAAGGCGACAGCGGCAAGGAACCCAAACTCCAACAGGTGACATCAGGTGGCAAACAGGTGTTAAAATGAAGAAAAAAAAACCTTGTGAGAAACCAGGCTCAGCGAACAGTGCTTGATTATGATTCAGGCAGCTTTCATAAGTCAGATTGAGATCGCAACAGTCAAAGTCTTTATTCCAGTTCCATCTAGTTGAGGATTGTATTCATCACGCCGGAATGGGACGGATTGGATAGGACAGATAAAAGGTGAAGATGTTAATTTTCCTAGGACTGGCATGACTTTTGGTCACTGTATTCCTTATGCAATTTCAAGAGTTATAACTAGAAATTGTATGCATCACTCAATAATATTCCTGTTTGACTGATCATCAGAAATGGTAGCTCTCCATTACGTCAGATTAAAAATGCTGTTAATTTATTTAGACATTATCAAGCAAATACATCAAATTTCAGCATAAACAGGGTCAACACAATAGCTTGTTTGAGTCTTATATGGTCTACACTATGATCTGATCTAAACAGCATCATAGAAAAAAAAGCATGACATAAAAGCTGACATTTCACACAGGGCAGTGAAATAAGTGTGTCTGGGTCTGTTGGCCTGCAGTTGAACAGGTGTTGATTGATGGCAGGGCTGAGGCGTCATGCCTCACAAAGCTTGTCAAGACTTTAAGCTGAAAATTGCCTTTTCCAAACAACTCCGGAGTCGAGAGGTAGTTTGTGGGGTTGGAAGTGTGCAGTGCTTCATGTGTGCGATATATATAAAACTGTATTAAATTGAAATTGATTGCTGTGATGTGCTGCTGGGATATGATAATTTCTGACACAAGGAAATTATTAGTGTGTGTCTGTTTGCTCAAACTGATGAATTCAGTCATTAAACCAATCCATATTCTCCACCCTTCATATAGTGCAAGAGGTGTTGACTGTGAATATGAATAAAACTGCAACTGTAAATATATGCACTATTTCTAAAAATGTGTAGTACAGAATAATTAGCACCGTGAGTTAAACGTGCCTGGTTTCACTCATAATCATATTCTCACCATTCTTATCCTTTTATGCTTTGAAAAAAGAATTTGTAACATTGATTATAACATCAGCATTTACTTGTTATCTTGCTAAAATCTTCCTTCAATAAATCTTGAATAATTATAGAACAGAATGTCATGCAGTGCTTTACAGTTGAGTATTTGTGCAAGTGAAAATTACTTGAGTTCCTCTGATCTGATGCCTGATCATGAATATATGTAGGGGTAGGCCTTTTATATGAAACTCATTCATGGAGCAGACTGATTGGTCCTTTTCATGCAATCTGCAAGAAATCACATCATTTCCACATGATTGGCCTCTGCTGATCCTATTCAAATAGTCTGGTTCACTGTTTGCTGTAAGTGCAGAGTACCTCTGAACTCCTCCACCTCCCCAGCTCCACCTGCCTGGATCTGCTGTGGGATTGATGTACTGTGTGTTTATTTATGCAGCAGCTGCAGCATCTTACATGCTCACATGTGTAACTATTAACAGTAGTAAGTTCATACTTGCCCTGCAGCAGCAGCAATAATCAACAGCAGCAGCAGATCTTGTCCACCAAGACCAAATACATTAACATTGCCATATGCGATAACATGCTAAAAGTATTCCGAGAGTTGTCAAAATTTTAACTTTTGTCAGGCATATACCTTAAATTTTAGGGTCATTAAAAACAAGCATCACTTTTGGCCACTACTGTATTTCAAAAGCATTTTTATATAACGTTTCAGAAACCTCAAAAGTTACAGCATGTATTTTCATCTGGTGCAAAATGCCTGAGAAAATGAATGTTTGCCTGAGGAGCTAATCATAGCAATAACTGGCTTTTAAAAGCACTGACCACCCTGAAAGACACTGAAAGGCACATTTAATCGATAATCAAGCATTCTTATGTAAAGTGGTTCATATTGCAATACTGGTTGGTTTCACAAAATCATGGAAATCATTCTGCTTGTGTTTCATAATGAATTAGGCCACATTTGGGCAATTTTGGGTTGTTGCACAAAACAGTTTGACATGTTGGTCATACATGTTGTTTCTTTATAATAGGCCTACTATACCGATCAGACAACATTATGAGCACTGACAGGTGAAGTGAATAACACTGATGATCTCTTCATCATGACACCTGTTAATGGGTGGGATATATTAGGCAGCAAGTGAACATTTTGTCCTCAAAGTTGATGCGTTAGAAGCAGGAAAAATGGGCAAGCGTAAGGATTTGAGTGAGTTTGACCAGGGCCAAATTGTGATGACAAGACGACTGGGTCAGAACATCTCCAAAACTGCAGCTCTTGTGGGGTGTTCCCGGTCTGCAGTGGTCAGTATCTATCAAAAGTGCTCCAAGGAAGGAACAGTGGTGAACCGGCGACAGGGTCATGGACGGCCAAGACTCATTGATGCACGTGGGGAGCGAGGGCTGGCCCGTGTGGTCCGATCCAACAGATGAGGTCCTGTAGCTCAAACTGCTGAAGAAGTTAATGCTGGTTCTGATTGAAAGGTGTCAGAATACACAGTGCATCACAGTTTGTTGCGTATGGAGCTGCATAGCTGCAGACCAGTCAGGATGACCATGCTGACCCCTGTCCACCGCCGAAAGAGCCAACAGTGGACACGTGAGCATCAGAACTGGACCACGGAGCAATGGAAGAAGGTGGTCTGGTCTGATGAATCACGTTTTCTTTTACATCATGTGGATGGCCGGGTGCGTGTGCGTCACTTACCTGGGGAACACATGGCACCAGGATGCACTATGGGAAGAAGGCAAGCCCGGCGGAGGCAGTGTGATGCTTTGGGCAATGTTCTGCTGGGAAACCTTGGGCCCTGCCATCCATGTGGATGTAACTTTGACACGTACCACCTACCTAAGCATTGTTGCAGACCATGTACACCCTTTCATGGAAAAGGTATTCCCTGGTGGCTGTGGCCTCTTTCAGCAGGATAATGTGCCCTGCCACAAAGCAAAAATGGTTTGAGGAGCACAACAACGAGTTTGAGGTGTTGACTTGGCCTCCAAATTCCCCAGATCTCAGTCCAATTGAGCATCTGTGGGATGTGCTGAACAAACAAGTCCAATCCATTGGTGCTAGATACCACAGCACAACTTCAGGGGTCTAGTGGAGTCCATGCCTCGACGGGTAGGAAGGTGGTCATAATGTTATGCCTGATCGGTGTATAGTAAAATTGTTTATTATTTTGTCCTTTCACTGATTAGTTAGACATAAGCAGAAGCACAGTTGGACAATTAGCCCTCTTAATAATCCCTGACAAGATCAGCATTGAAATACGATGATAGAGACAGTGACAAAAAACAATGCAACAAAGCCCAGTGTAGTGGAAATGGTTTCTCGCCCTCTCCGTCCGGTCCTTTTGATCCGTGTTGGGAAAAATGAGTGCACAGACCATTTGCTGGGAGGCCTTACCTCAAATGGGTCTGGGCAAAGAACCCCTATATCCACCTTTCATTTTCCATTTCAATCAGCAAATGCAGTCATTACCGCACTCCATTTGCTGCTGCATTATGTTGACAAAATAGCCCATTACTAACATGAAGTTGGAGAAAAGCAACAGGACTTTTTGCCTGAATTAATTCCAGGCTTCAACCAGAGCTAGAATTATGACTTCAGAAATGTTGCATTGCAGGCCTCATTTACCTTGTGCAAAACACGGGCCATAAAAAGAACTTGGAAGTGGAAATTCAGTTCTATCTCACATGCAGACATACATCTTCGTGGCTTTTGCAGGCCAGTGTTGAAGACAGCATGAACAAGATTGTACAGGAGCAATGCAGCTCGGAAAGGCACATGAACACATCAATTAGATTTAAATAAAGAAGGAATAAAATGAACAGTAAGGAAATGGTAGGAAAATAGTGACTATGTGGAGTTGTCATGTCGTTTGTGTCCATTGTAAGCATATGTGATGACCATGAAATATGACAATAGTTAAACGAGCTGTAAAACTGTCATCTGATACCCCAGCATAGTTGTATCCAAACATATAGTAAAATGTTTAAATGGGCTATACATAGAATTAAAATACTTGTTTTAAGTGACACCGGTGGCCGTAAAGTGAACTGCAGCCAGCAACTTATTGCTTGCGCTAGCACACAGCTCCAGCGATTGCAAAGGGAGAGTTCTTTGCTTTCTATTTATAATTTAATCACAGTTTTAAAAAAAATAGATTATGTTCATCCTACTAAAAGAAACAACGTGAAGGTGATCGTTAAGTCATCACTGATTTGATTTACTGGCACATAGACAAAGAACATCTGACTGTACGTGAATCGTTAATTCATAGAATTAACATGGTCGAGTCCATATCGTAAACGTTTGTTTGCAAAGCCTGCTCCAAAATTGCAACTGATTTACGTCATAGATAGGCACATTCCAGGACGGATTGCTGGACTTAGTAACATTAAAAGCTATTTTTGGATTAACAATGAAGTTTTCAGTTCTGAAACTTACAGGATATTCTTATAGAATGATGACCTCTTATATATCAAAAGCTCAAGGAAAAGTTGATTTCTCAATTCATGACCCCTTGTTGAAGCATTAAAATTACAAACTGGAATTAAAATAAACCTAAAAATGAACTAGAACTAAAATGAAAATACAAAAAAAAAGAAGACAAAAGCACACAACAAAATTTGTAAAAATGTAACAAATTAACATAAAAGTTAATTAAAAATATTAATAGAACATACAATAGTATATAAATAATACTAAAATATCACTTTTGCAAAGAAACATCCTACGTATGTGCTGGGATGCATCATCAGATGTGACTTGTGCTCATCAGGTGTTTCTCTCTTGTGGATTGAATGTGCTTCGGTCCACTTCCAGCAGGGTAGCTGTCCTTGATCTTTGCTGCTCTTCAGCTCTTACTCAGTCGATGATCTTCTTTTGTGGGGTGCTGGTGTTTGTTGATAGCTGTGGCTATGCTCTCCACTATTGCTTTGAGCTCTTTTGACCCTCTAGCAGCTCCAGCTCATGATATTTGCACAGCCTTTGGCATGTGAAGTGAAGTGAAGTGAAGTGAAGTGACATGTGGCCAAGTATGGTGACCCATACTCGGAATTTGTGCTCTGCATTTAACCCATCCAAGTGCACACACACAGCAGTGAACACACACACCGTGAACACACACCCGGAGCAGTGGGCAGCCATTGCTGCGGCGCCCGGGGAGCAGTTGGGGGTACGGTGCCTTGCTCAAGCGTCTCACCTCAGTTGTGGTATTGAAGGTGGGGAGAGCGCTGGACATTCACTCCCCTCACCGACAATCCCTGCCGGACCTGAGATTTGAACCCATGACCTTTGGGTTACAAGTCCAACTCTCTATCCATTAGGCCACGACTGCCCCCAAACTATGGACTATGGATGTATACATGTAACTATGGATGTATACATATACACACACTATATTGGCAAAAGTTTTGGGACGCCTGCCTTTACGTGCACATGAACTTTAATGACAACCCATTCTTAATCCATAGGGTTTAATATGGAGTTGGCCCACCCTTTGCAGCTATAACAGCTTCAATTCTTCTGGGAAGGCTTTCCACAAGGTTTAGGAGTGTGTTTATGGGAATTTTTGACCATTCTTCTAGAAGTGCATTTGTGAGGTCAGGCAGTGATGTTGGCGAGAAGGCCTGGCTCGCAGTCTCCGCTCTAATTCATCCCAAAGGTGTTCTGTCGGGTTGAGGTCAGGACTCTGTGCAGGCCAGTCAAGTTCCTCCACACCAAACTCACCCATCCATGTCTTTATGGACCTTGCTTTGTGCACTGGTGCACAGTCATGTTGGAACAGGAAGGGGCCATCCCCAAACTGTTCCCACAAAGTTGGGAGCGTGAAATTGTCCAAAATGTCTTGGAATGCTGAAGCATTAAGAGTTCCTTTCACTGGAACTAAGGGTCCAAGCCCAACCCTTGAAAAATAACCCCACACCATAATCCCCCTCCACTAAACTTTACTCTTGGCACAATGCAGTCAGGCAAGTACCGTTCTCCTGGCAACCACCAAACCCAGACTCGTCCATCGGATTCCCAGACAGAGTAGCTTGATTCGTCTCTCCAGAGAACACGTCTCCACTGCTCTAGAGTCCAGTGGTGGCGTGCTTTACACCACTGCATCCAACGCTTTTCATTGCACTTGGTGATGTAAGGTTTGGATGCAGCTGCTCGGCCATGGAGACCCATTCCATGAAGCTCTCTACGCACTGTTCTTGAGCTAATCTGAAGGCCACTCGAAGTTTGGAGGTCTGTAGCTATTGACTCTGACGAAAGTTGGCGACTTCTGCGCACTGTGTGCCTGAGCATGCGCTGACCCCGCTCTGTGATTTTACGTGGCCTACCACATCATGGCTGAGTTTGCGTTGTTCCCAATTGCTTCCACTTTGTTATGATACCTCTAATATTTAGAATATTTAGTAGTGAGGGAATTTCACGAATGGACTTATTGCACAGGTGGCAACCTATCACGGTACCACGCTTGAATTCACTGAGCTCCTGAGAGCAACCCATTCTTTCACAAATGTTTGTAGAAGCAGTCTGCATGCCTAGGTGCTTGATTTTATACACCTGTGGCCATGGAAGTGATTGGAACAACTGAATTTAATTATTTGAAGGGGTATTCCAATACTTTTGGCAATACANTTGGCGACTTCTGCACACTGTGCGCCTCAGCATGCGTTGACCCCGTTCTGTGATTTTACGTGGCCTACCATATCATGGCTGAGTTGGTGTTGTTCCCAATTGCTTCCACTTTGTCATGATACCTCTAATATTTAGAATATTTAGTAGTGAGGGAATTTCACGAATGGACTTATTGCACAGATGGCAACCTATCACGGTACCACGCTTGAATTCACTGAGCTCCTGAGAGCGACCCGTTCTTTCGCAAATGTTTGTAGAAGCAGTCTGCATGTCTAGGTGCTTGATTTTATACACCTGTGGCCATGGAAGTGATTGGAACACCTGAATTCAATGATTTGAAGGGGTATTCCAATACTTTTGACAATATAGTGTATATATATATATATATATATATAATCACATTTTTTTTTTCTTTTCTTTTAGTGCAGAAGATTGCTATCTATTGCAGTCCACATACATATGCAGTTGTTCGGGTGTTGCTATTTATTTTCTAGTTTTATATAGTTGCTAAGGTGTTGCTATGTGGTTGCTATAAACATAGTCATATTTAGTCTGATAAACAAAAACATTCCTGTATATAATACACAACCCAAGCTCATTGGAAAACATAGCTGTGGTGCCATTTCTGCAAAATTATATAACCCAATTGCTTCTTGCACCTTTCGAAACACTTTCAAAGTGAAACATCCAGTATATGTTACCAACGTACTGTCAACCAACTATCAGTTCTAATGTCACACATTCTCCAAGAAACCCAGTACACATCTAAGACGTGATGTGTTAGTGAGAAACAATAGGACAATACATCAGAAATAAATCAATGAACAAACAAAAAAACAGCTGAGTGAGTTAAAATCTAGAAGGCCATGCTTGCACAGTGTAGGAAATGAAACCCTGAAGGCAGTGGGCTGGTTTGCAGGTTTTGACGCTTGGCTGAAGTCAACCTTTCTTTGAAGTAGCCCGGACCACCTTTACATTGTGCTAACCTCAGTATTAAATGTCACGCCTAGAGAACTTATAAAGCATTTTCTGTCAACCAGAAGTCAAGGGTTGAACGCTTCAAATGTGCCATGGCAAACAAAAAGATGCCCTTTTGCAATAGAAACAATATAAACCTAAAGATCATCCTTTTTTAAAATTGAGTACAAACATTTCAGTTCTTTCTGGTGTCTGCTACATATGGCACAAGCACAAAGACCAAAACAAAGGAATAATGAGATAACTGATGAACCAACAGGTGAACAGGATGAACAATTAAACAAACTGAGAAATAGTTAAACAGGCAATCAATGAAGACAGAACCAAAACACAATGAAACATAGCCGTAACTGATTATAACAGTAATATGTGTTACTAAAACTAATATTAGTATTCGTATAACTATAACTGTACTGCTACTGAATTGGCAGGTAATTAACATTTTAGGTCAAAGAGGAAGATGACAGACCTGAAATTGTTGTGAGAGACATTTAAAAAGGTTTGCTTGTAATTGTAAGTCCTATCCTGCTTTCTCTGCTTTCTTCCTGTTCAGCTTTCACAAAATAATCAATCCAAAGCATTTAATTAAAGGCCAAACTCATATTAAAACCTTTTCCATCATAAAAATGTCTCTCCGCATGGAGTCTGACTCTTTGTTTGCCAGATCGCTATTTCTAGGGGGAAAAGGCTTGGCACTGCTGGCATTTGTTTGGAAGTGTGACCTTTTAAAGATTCTAAAAATCTACAGCCATCTTGTTTTCCCTTCCGAAATTCCCCAGATGTGCAGCTGGAGGGAGACTGACTCGATGGAAAAATAACCTCAAGGTCATGACCGCGGCTTGTTCGGCTCAGAAAAGTAAGTGCTGTCAAAACAAGACTCTTGTTTGATACAGTACGGGTGACTGCAAAATTTTAACCTGGTAAAGGTTGTTGTTTAGGAACAGAATTAAAGCAAACAACTGACACACATTCATGGGATCATGATGGACAGGTTTGCACACATGAAAAACTCAACATGATTTGAAGTGACTTGAACGGACATCAAATGATCTTATCATGCACTAAATTTGATACATACATTTTGGAAAGCTCAGAAAGACTAGTACACTTTTTGTGACACCCCTTCCCTCCACATATAAAATTTTTGTAAATATTCTGTGTTATGAGCAGGGCCATAAACAGGGTTTCAGTTATACTATGATCACACCTACAAATGCAAACTATTCTGTACACGACATAAACTGAAGTATAAACAGATATGAAGCTGTTTCCGAAAGATGTTTTATTTAAGATTAAGAATTCACTGTGAAACAGTTGCTACTAAACCAAATGAAACAGCCTAGACTTCATCATGTCCATATTTGGCATATTTCATACTGTAATTTGTTAATTGTGCACTAGTGTTATTCTACTGTTTTTGTTTGTTTTTCAGTCCAACTTTATATGAAGGTGGCCTTAACTACTATGTACTTACATTAAAATAAGTACAATGTACTTTTTTTGTGTTCATATCGTATTGCAAAACACTTGTGCTGTTATTGAGGTGGATACGAGCAAGGTTAGGGACAGATTTGGTGGTATGGGTTGGTTTAAGAGTGGGTTAAGGTGTAAGGGAAGGGTCAACAGTGTAATTAAAGCTGCAAGCAGCGATGAAAGGGCCCTTGCACCCGTGCATGCACCACCACCAGGTAGCTTTTGGAACGGTGGACTCTTCTCAAACATGTGAAGTTTGGAGCACATCGGACATTGTATGCTTGAGTTACAACAACTTCCAGTTTTGTGGCAGTAATCACATACATTAGCACTTAGCCAAGTGTTGCATGATTTAACATGTTTCTAGCATGTTTAGTACTTCATGGCATATTGAAATGTGTTTCAGGGAGCTATGACTAACTGAATATTGCCATGTAGATATCTTCAGGCCAGGACTCTAATAAAACATGTGAAGTTTGGGGCAGATCGGACAACAACTTCCTGTTTCATGGCAAAACATTGGATTTTGTCACTTCCTGTTGAGTTTTCAGATTTTGCAAAGATTTTGGAATTTGTTGTAGGTATTGGGCAGTTACATGTGTCTACCGAACTTCATACCTGTATGTGAAACGTCGCGCGAAGGGCACTTAATTGGAAATTTAAAAAACTTCTGATTTGTGTGCAAAGTTTCATGAGTTTTCGATCATGTTTAGGCCCTCAAAAATGCGATTCATGGTCCTCGGGCCCTAATTACAGAAATTAATTACAAATGTTTTTAGACATTTGATTGGATTATGTCAGATTTATAGATTAAATTGCAGCTCTGAATAATTTTGTCCCCAAGATTATCATTTAAAATGATAAAAAATTGGTATTGAAAAACAGTTTTGCATCATAGTGCCAAAAAAATCTTGAAGCCAGATAATTATTACCGGTTTCTCCGACACACTTAACAGACAAATGCCCTTTAGTACCTCTGAGCTCTGGGACATGACATGTGACCTTTAGACAGGGACACAGGCACATGCTGCTAATAGTCCTTGGACTCCTGCTCTTCCTCTCAGAGTTCATTGGATCCTTCTACTCGATCTTGTTAGATGTGGCAACTTTCACGGCATCTAATTAGAGCCGGGTGCTGGTTGGCGAGTCGAGGTGGGAGGGCGTGACTGCTTTGCCGAACTGAGACGCCGCTGATGCAGATTCCCAGTGGCGTTAGCTCTCCGGCGTGGCAGATCGATTTTGTCTCTGTTAATGAGGGTCTTTGATGAATGGGGAAGTCAACACTGTTGGCCTTGCTCTCGCCCGTTTGCTCTACCCTCTCGATCAACGCAAACGTTTTGAATGGAATTTCGAAGGTAGCAATTATCTCTTAACGTCCACATAAAAGCATGTTAATGGCGGGCATAAAAGTTCTTTATTTGCAGAGTAAAAGGGCTAGAGGGAATATATGATAAGGACAGTAGAAAGAACGTTATTTTATGGCTATGGACTAGTAAAATTACATGAATGACCCTTTGCGGTCATGGTTTCCAATCAATACTGAGTTCAAAATATGTAATGATGAAAACCTCAGCCTGTGAACACTGACAAAACTATGACTTTCATAGAATCCCGAGGGATCATACAGAAATCCAGTATTGGATGATTACTGACTGAATATGAAAAACAATCACGTAGTGTATTTGTTGCAATTGTTTTCTTGTCTAAAGCATAACCTTCAATAAAGCTTATTTGATTTATGCTTAAACAAGTACAAAAAACATGTTCAAAAGGAGGAACTAATCACTGGATTTGCCTGGGTAGTGATGACAAATCTTTGATTTTCTGAAGAATAAGACAACAAAAGTATGAAGATAGTGTGTATGTACAAGTTAATTTAAAAGTAAAATCTTCCCTCATCTTAACATATTTAGATATAAGTTTAGCTTGATGATTATGCATCAGCCATTGTGTTATTAAGGGAAATAAATATATACATTTGCTAATTTATTTGTCAAGGCACAACATGAAAATGATTCAAAGAAGCCCCATATATCTGGGTAAACGTTTACAGACTTTTAATATTATTTTCATTAATATTTACATGTGTTTGTAAAGTGTCATTGATGTAATTGTGTTTTGACAATTGAGTTGGAAAAATAAATAATCAATGACAGACAAAGTAGAATCAAAAAGACATTGATCCGAAAGGTACGTTTATTATGACTTATATACAGAAATATGAATATTTGCATAATTTATTGCCCATATATTAATTGAAAATGTCATAATAGCAACACTGAATAATATTATTGAATAATAACCCTACACTCTAAAAATTGCTGGGTTAAAACAACCCAAGTTAGGTTGAAAATGGAAAAACCCAGCGGTTGGGTTAAATCGGGCAGGCAAGTTCGGTCCTAGAGAGCCACTGTCCTGCAGAGTTTATCTCCAACCTTAATCAATCACACCTGAACAAGCTAATCAGGCTCTTCAGGATTACTAAGGCTAAAGGCAGGTGAAGGTGTTTTTTCAGGGTTGGAGCTAAACTCTGCAGGACAGCGGCTCTCTAGGACCGAACTTGCCTACCCCTGGGTTAAATGTTTGGCATATTATTTAATTCAACTATCACTTTATTGCTTGCTTAATGAACCCACAGTGTGTTGGAAATTGATATTTATTCATATATGTTTAATAAATGAACATTTATTAAGTTTAATGAATAATAATTAAACTGTAACAGGGCGGAACATGACGTGAGATGTGCAAGCTTTTATTAAACAGAGTTTGTAGTCAAACAGGCAATGGTGGAACAACAGCAGACAGGTATGGCAGAGAGCAGGCAAAATCGAGGAACAGGCAATGGGTCAGGGCAGGCAGATAACAATCGTAAGTCCAAGACAAAGCAAATAGTCCAAAGGGCAGGCAGCAGAGAATTGAACACGCGGAACAGACAGGATCAGTAACAGACAGACAAACACAATGATAAACGCTCAGAATTGCTACAAGAGTAAACAAGACCTTGCAATGAGTGTGAGGATGTGAATGGCTTAAAAAAGTCCAGGTAATGTGCTGCAGCTGGGTGTGGTGATTAGTGATTGGTGGAGTGAGTGCAGGTGATTGCCAGGGAGGATGATGGGAAATGAAGTCCGGGAATGACTGGAACTGTGACATAAACAATAAACATTTATTAAACTGCTTCTTAATAAATGTTCACCATTTGATTATTATTGTTGCCTCTAGTAATTATGTGTCTGATTTTTTATTTCCAAACTATTTTGGGTTCATTTTAAGCTAGACATATAGTCATTTTTAAACAATAGTTGAGTTAAATAAAACTGCCCAGCATGTTGGCCAAACATTTAACCCAATCACTGGGTTAAAACAACCCAATCACCATCTGTATGTAAGAATTACAATATGCATTAAATTAAAAATAACATAATTCTGGAGTGCCATCTTATCTTTTCACTTAAAAAAAACAAAACAATTATTTTAAAGTCACAAATACAGGAATAACGTTTTTATCAGTCCACCTCCACAGATGTATATTGGGTTGACATGCTGGCAGGCGTTCGAGCTGCACACTGGTGGTGCACTTCCAGAGCAGAAGTAAATAAATCAGAGAGAAAAGAAAGCTAACAACATGTTTTTCTCAGAGTCCCACAGCTGTGACGTTCAGAGACGGGGACCGGGCGGTGAGACTTGTTTGGTGACTAAGGCCCGCTGCTTCAGGCTGCCGTTACAGATGAGACAGAGACCGCGGCAGACACAAACACTGACAGACTCCCCTCCGCTCGCCACAGTTCAACTCTTAACGAGGTTGCTGCCAAATAACCCCCCGGACCCCGACTAATCACAGCAATCTTCCTCGCGTAAACGACTGCCTGCCTGTTACTCATCCTTATTCCTTCCTATAATCTTCAGAAGACACATTCAAACCACAATAGATGCAAAGAGCAACAATATATCTGGGCAATAAGTAACACAAATCAGGTGAAGGTCAGGTTACCTAAAAGAATGTGCTTATTGTGGTAACATGGCTTTATTCAAGCAAAAAATTATGTTTTCAATGATGCATTTTTACAGATGCTTTGATCTAAAGTTAATCAGTTCCTTGGGAATGACACCTGCCATTGTTTCCATTGTTTCCATTGTTAATGGAAGTCATTTTTAAGGTCTTTGGAAAACATGTCACATTTTAAACTAGTGCAGTATTGTATAGTTTTCCAGTAAAAAAGCCACTTTTTTTCAGTAATTAGTACTGTTGTGTGACAAAAGAGTGCAGCACTGTTTCTGTATCAACTCTACACAATCAAATGTGCTCTTCTAGTCTCTCTTAGTTAGTTATACTGTATATTACTGTTAAGCACTGGTATAAAGTAGTTGTTTAGTTATTAGTTGAATTTTTTTTTTTGAGTGTTTATTACAGTTTTGTGTGCAAAATAAATCATGGTCCATGTTGCTAATGTATAGTTTCACTGCATCATCACTGGCATAATCTCATTTCCCCTTTAATTAAATGTTGTTTTATTTATTTGAAAGGGACCGCGCACAATATTGAACATAAATGTTTCCATTTGATGCTACACACCATCTGCAGTCTCTTGGCAGGTCAACCGGAGAAAAGTAGAAGTAGAGTAGTAAAATATCACAGAACAAAAGAAAATCTAGATAATACACACAATATGTCATGCGCACGCACAAACACACACACACACTTGTGTCAGAGCCAAAAGTAAATAATGTTTCTCCAATATCCTACAGTGTTGAATTGGCTTTTTGTCCAAAAACTTTAATCTCTTTGTACTCTTTGATTCCAATGGTTTACTCACAGTTTCACCAGCCTGACCTCAGCATGTCAGATGATAAGACATATGGGATCAGATCATAGCATGCGTAAATGTCTTCCATAGAGTGATTAAGGTTTGTAATTTGTCTAAAATTCACCAAGTTATACTGTATGTAATAGTTTTTACCATTTTCTTAAAATGAAGATTTAAGCCCATTATTAAGTCAAGACATTTAAAATCAGTGACTATATCAATCTTTTTACCAAAAATTAAAATGTCGACATTGGAAGATTGCACATTAGTTTTTGAAAAGAAGCTCCCCAGCCACTGTGTAATNTGTGTGTGTGACATATCAGGACACAAATGTGTATAATGACATGGGTATGACATAGGTATGACAAGAAGAGGTGACTTATTAAGGGACATTACCCCATGTTCACACTTTTCAAAAGGCTTATAAATCACACAGAATGAGTTTTTGTGAGAAAGTAAAAGTGTGCACAGTTTCCTGTGATGGTTAGGTTTAGGGGTAGGGGTAGTGTAGGGCGATAGAGAATACAGTTTGTGCAGTATAAAAATCATTACGCCTATGGAGAGTCCCCAAAATTCACAAAAACGAACATGTGTGTGTGTGCATGCGCATGTATATATACAGAGTATATATATATATATATATATACACACACACACTACCAGTCAAAAGTTTGGATACATTACTATTTTTATTGTTTTTGAACAAAGTCTCTTATGCTCATTAAGGCTGCATTTATTTCATAATAAAAACTGAAAAAAAACAATAATATTGTGAAATATTATTACAATTTAAAAATATGGTTTTCTACTTTAATATACTTTAAAGTGTAATTTATTTCTGTGAAGCAAAGCTGAATTTTCAGCATCATTACTCCAGTCTTCAGTGTCACATGATCCTTCAGAAATCATTCTAATATGCTGATTTATGATCAATGTTGGAAACAGTTGTGCTGCTTAATATTATTTTATAACCTGTGATACTTTTTCAGGATTCTTTGATGAAAAGTTAAAAAAAAATATATATATCAGTTTTTATTTAAAATAGAAATATTTTGGAACAATATACACTACCGTTCAAAAGTTTGGGGTCGATATTTTTTTTTCTTTCTTTTTTTTACTTTAAAAAAAAATACTACTTTTATTCAGCATGGATGTGTTAAATTGATAAAAAGTGATAATAAAGATATATATTGTTAGAAAAGATTTATATTTTGAATAAATGCTGTTCTTTTTTACCTTTCATTCATCAATAAATCCTGAAAAAAGTATCACAGGTTCCAAAAAAATATTAAGCAGCACAACGGTTTCCAACATTGATAATAACTGAGTTTCAAATCATCATATTAGAATGATTTCTGAAGGATCATGTGACTCTGAAGACTGGAGTAATGATGCTGAAAATTCAGCTTTGCATCACAGAAATAAATTATATTTTAAAGTATATTAAAATAGAAAATCATAATTTAAAAATAATAATATTTCACAATATTACTGTTTTTTTCTGTATTTATTATGAAATAAATG
>RJVU01046259.1:6560030-6579908 GCA_003731715.1 Anabarilius grahami
GGGATCAACCTGCTAATTACTTCTAATTAACTATGCCGAACAAAGTATGCAAAATATCACACACTTACTTCACCTTTAACTTGGAATGAATAAACTGATGCATCACACCAGCCAGCAAAAAAACTATTATGCTTGAATGTCATCTTTGAAGTCTAACCTCCGCATCTATTTTCCTTTTCTATTTTGCCATCATGAATTCATACACATGTTATTTTGACTTGCAATAAATGTGAACCTTTACACTGTCAGTTAGGATGATGTATTAGAAGTGAAATTCCAAACACCCTGCATAATCTCTATGATAATTTTGGCGGCTAATTATAATAAACATATTTATCAATATGCTGATGTGACCATGGTCCTATATCTCTCCATTTTTTTATTTATTTTTGCTTAAAAGCCTTTGGGCTAATAGATGTTAAAAACAGATCAATATGACCTGTAGATTTGAAAGCTGCAACTTCTCCTAATGCAAATATTTTCCCTTTTTCCAATGCATATGACCAGAAGAGAGTGCTAGACTATTAAAGTTTTCAGTGCAAACATGTCACAAAGATGAAAAGCAAGAGGACGTTCATGGCCATTTCTGTTTCTATGGCTGTTTGTGAAAGAGTACATCTTCTGCTGAAGGAGAGGTCTATACAGATGCAAATATCTTCAACCGCATTTCAAAAACTGGTTTATCTGTGATTGTTTCTGTTGCTCAGGCTTTTGAATTGCGAGGTCATTCTCTCTCACTTTGTCTGTACCTATTCCTCAATACAAAGTGAAGATTGTTTGAGGAGAAAATGTGATGATCAAGTTTTAATCTGTATCAACATTCTGTTCAGACATGAAAGTGAATTGTTCCCAGTGCAATTTGCATCTTGTTTGGAAGCATGCTGTTTCCGAGTGTATGAATTTTAGAAGAGTATTGGCATTTCAGATCGAACAACGTAGGGCAGTACAATTTGGGGGAAACATTTTCACTGATAAAAATTGAGAATTTAAAATGCATGTGCTGCAGGCACTGCAAAAAATTGCCAGGAATTTACAGGATTAAAGAGTAATATTTCAAGGCATAGCCAAAAGTTTGTTAATGTCATAGTTGCACTCCGCCGGAGAAAATTTCTTTGAATAGGAGGCACATGGATGGAGTCTTGGAGGTTCCCCCTGTCGCTGCGATAGCACAGATCCTACTCCAGTGGTAGAAGCATCCACTTCAACCATGAACAGCAGTTCAGGATTGGGATGAGCAAGGGTAGGCGCTGTGCAGAAGGCTTTCTTGAGGGTATGAAATGCTTGAATGGCTTTGGGGTTCCAGGATAGAGGCTTGGGCCGATCACAGAGAGGTGAGGTGAGTGGAAAACTGATCTTACTGAAATTGGCGATGAATCTTCTGTAGAAGTTGGCAAAACTAAGGAAACGTTGTAACTCTTTGAGAGTTTTGGGTTGTGGCCTTTTCTGAACATCTTCAACTTTCCCCTGGTCCATCTGGATGCCGTCTTTACAGATGATGTAACCAAGGAAGTGGATGGTGTCTTTATGGAATTCACATTTCTCAAGTTTCAGGTAGAGTTGGAACTCAGAGTTTTTGGAGGACCTGCGTCACATGGTGGTGATGTTCTGTCAGGTCCCGGGAGTAGATCAGGGTGTCATTGATGTAAACTATGACAAAGTGATGGAGGTACTCCCGGAACACCTCATTCATGAAACCGTATGGCATAACAAGGTACTTTTAGTGGCTTGATGGTGTTACAAAGGCAGTCTTCCACTTGTCACCCTCACATATTCAAACGAGGTTATAAGCACTCCTCAGATCCAACTTGGTGAATATCTAGGCACCCCGAAGTTGTTCCAGGGCGGCTAGGACCAGAGGAAGAGGATACTGGAACTTGATGGTTTGTGAGTTGAGAGTTTGGTAGTCAATGCAGGGCCTCAAGAAGAAACTGGAAGTGGCAGGGGAAGTTGATGGATGGATGAACTGCTGTTTTAAAGCCTCCTCAATGTAGGCCTTCTACATGGCCTTCTGCTCCAGGATGGACAGTGGATAAATCCTTCCTTAAGGTGGAGTAGACCCAGGCAGCAGATCGATGGCACAGTCCCATGGCCGATGAGATGATAATTTGGTTGAAGACATCCTGGAAAGCCTGGTACTCAGGAGATATTTCCTGCCGTGTTGACACTCAACGGGTGGAATTAAGGAAGACAGGTTCTGAAGAGTGATTTTCTTGATGACTGGTTTCTTGACAGGTTTAATACATTTCTCGGAACAGTTCTCTCACCATCTCAGGATTTCTCAGCTGGTCCAACATACCCTAGATGAGTTTTCAACATTCAAGGGCATCCCAGGATGACGTGAGTAGTGGATCCATCCAGCACCAGAAACAAGATGATCTTCTCATGAAGATTTCCTGTGCGGAGTGTTACTGTGGGGGTTTCATGGTTGATGTAACCATAGCCCAGCGGTTTTCCCAAGATGGTGTTCATATTCAGAGCTTGCGTGCAGGACTTCTGCTTGATGCAGAGTTTGCGAAGGAGTTGGGAAATGAAGTTGCCAGAGGACCCAGAGTCAATGAGAGCTTGCGCTGAAACAGATATATAGCTATAATAACATCAGTTCTAGTTAAAGAAGCAAGCATAGGTGGTAGTTGAACTGTACTTACCACTGGGCATGGTGGTCGAACAGGATATGATGGTAAATAGTGTCCTTCCTCCCCACAGTATAAATAGAGATGGTTGTGAATTCGTCTTTGTCTCTCCGCATTAGACAGATGGATAGTGTCTACTTGCATGGGTTCTGTTGCTGGAGATGCGACAGGTGGTGAGTCGTACGTGTGTGAGTGGGTTGATCCAGCCAGCAGGCATACAAGCGTTGGGGAATGCGAATTGAACATTGAATAAGGCTTTCCAGACCAATGAGGTCATCATAAATGGGCATTTATTGACAAATGTTGGAATTAAGTCATTGACTGTAAGCTGCTATTAATGCAGTTTCATTCCAACCACTTGTAGCTGCTTATGTGTGAAATTTCAAAGCATAGTCTGCAACAGGACGTTCACCTTGACGTAAACTGAAGAGGTGATCATGCACGGACAGTGCGCCCACATTTTAGCCAGAAACCTCCTTGAAGTGGTTGGTAAATGCCATCAGGGAATTCGTCACGGGTCCACTAGCTTCCCAGATGGAATTATCCCATTGCAACGCTCTGCCGGATAAACAGGAGATGATGTACGCAATCTTCACTCAACCCGTTGGATATAATTGTGGTTGCATCTCGAAGAATAGTGAACATTGGAGAACATTGACTGGTGGTCTGAGTGTTTGTCTGACCGCTTGTACCATATAAGTGAATGGATTGGGAGTTGGATTCTGGACATTGCTAGCTTCTGTTCCTCGTTGCATTGTTTGGTCTGGTCTTCTGTCACCATAACAGAAGGAGAAGAGTAAACAACAGTATCTTTATTCACACAATGTTCAATGAAGCAAACAGGTGAGTATGGGATTCAAAGTAGCAGGTTTGCACTCAGCTTGATCATTCACAGTTCTTTGTTTGTTGCAGGTTCTGACTGGTATGTGGTGCAGACAATGTATTGGTAGGATATGAAGACAGGTAAGTTTCCAAGGTCAGTAGTCAGGTAAATCTTTCCATAGGCATAGACAAGACCAGACAATGGTGCATGTGTGAAGTGGCTCTATATACTGTATATATGAGTCCTAATGAGCATGTGCAGGTGCAGGTGATTAGAATTCGGGCGATAATGATCTAGTGGGCGGAGCTGGCAGGTCTGGTGCTGTCGATGGCACTGAGACTGTGACAGTGTCGTGACCACATTGCCACCTTGTGTATGCATTATTTTTCTAATAATTAAACGGCCCGGAGTCAATTTATTCCTTAGTTAACTGCATTTGTTATAGTATGTATAAGTCTTTGTTAATGTTAGTTATTAAAAATACAGCTGTTCATTATTTGTTCATGTCAACTCAGGTCCATTAAATAATATGAATAGATACAACTTTTGATTTCAATAATGTTAACAAATTGAACCTTATTGTAAAATGTTACCATAAATGCATTACTTTAAATTACTTTATAAAAAGGTGGTATTGGCTCATCGTGTGTTTCATCATCACAGCGTTTCTGCGGCAGGTATCAAATGCCTTTACCTGTTTTGTTTGTTTTCTTTCCCTCCTCCAGTTTTATGGTCTTATCTTTTGCGCTTTGGCTTGTATGAATGCTTGAGCAGTTCTTCACACAATACTCTTATCAGCACATCTGCAGAAAGGCTCCTGTAAATCCCTCGGCCATGTTTTCTCATCTTGTACGCCACATATATATATACACACTAAATAAACTCTGTTTTGATCTTGCCAAAAGAAGAACAAACGGAACAAAAGGAAGCTTGTGACGAGATGCCCTTATCTGTGGCAGTCCTACTATCTCTCTCTTTCCAGCAGATCCATCACAACTTTCCTTTCCCCTTGAGCCAATTTAAAGTTCTGTGTTCGATCTCTTTCCAACTGTCACGTTTCTTTCTACCCTCTTCACCTCCTTATGGTTCAGTCGCTTTATTTCCACCTTTCCTCTGTCCTCCATTTGTCATTATGAGGTTTGTGCAGAACATTGCACTCGTCTAAGGTGCCTTATACTCAGAAACCATCGCAGAGTTCAACAGAATCACTGAGATTCTCTCAGCTGAATGCGGGGAATGATTTTTATCGCTTTGTGCAATCCAATTTCCGATATGGCTCACTATATGGAGGATTGTAGAACATTCATGATGCACCCAAATTTCTAAGTATATGACAGTGCATCAGGAAAGCAGCAATTAGGCCTAATGGATCCTTGTGGCAACTGATTAGTGAAGGGGTTGGGTGTGTATAGACTGCTGAGACTCATCATTCCTAGATCAATGAATACGAGATTTAGTTGAGAAAGAGATATAGATGGTTGAATGAGCCAGATTCGGGCAGAAAAGCAACAAGTTCAATTCCTATATTGGAATCAAGGCTGAATCAAACTTGATGCAGAAGCATAACTTGAAATGCCACCTATACACATAGAAAAAATATAAAACTAAACTTAATTGACTGTGTTTATCCAGTTGATTTGTCCAATGTATTTGAATAGACAAAATTGAAGAGAATAAATAGGTATAAATAGTCTGAATTAATAATGGATTTTTCATTCAAACTAATGAAAATCCTCTGTTATGTTCCCAACCCTGGCATTTGTGTGTAACATTCAAGAATAATGACAAAGACAAAAATGTTGCTTAAAAACTACATTTACATTTACATTTATGCATTTGGCAGACGCTTTTATCCAAAGCGACTTACATTGCATTATACTATACATTTGTATCTGAGTATGTCATGACAGGCAATAAGGTATAAACTTTGAGGTATATTTATTTTTTTTTAGCTGAGGGTTGTATTCGCTGTAAAACTGCTTTGGAAGGATATTTATTTTGAAAATCGCTTTACAACTAAATTTGAACACATTTATTCAGATTTATTCCCTCTAAATTACTAACAGCTTATAGAAAATACAGATACATTTAATACAAATTAAATATTTTCAAGATGACATTTTAATAATTTGCTTTGACATTGAAGGCAATCATTTAGTTTTGGAAACTTTGTCATTATACAAGCTGCCTTTACATTTTATCTTTTATATGGCCCCAGATTTCCCATTAAAATCTATGCACATTATTCATGTATGGACAGCTCCTCACTTATTATGCCCTGCGGAAAGAAGTTTGCTTTTGTGAATGGTTATGAGATAAAAAATGACAGGTTGGATTAATTCTAAAGCTGTTACCATTTAAACTGCTCTTCACGAATCAATTATACATGAACTCACAGTATTTAGGGACAAGCAATCCATTTGAGACACGACCATAACTGCTTTCCTCTTCCTGCACAAAAAGAAAAACAGACGATGGTTGGGTGGGACACCGGTGATGTACAATCTCAAGCCATCTGGAGGCAATAAACCAGAAACATATGTCCAACAGTTTATATTCATATTGAAAATAACAGGTTGGGAAATTCTCAACGGGGTCGCCATTTAATCATAGCACAATGTGCTCAAAATACATTCTGAAGAAGACACTCATCTGATTAACGAAGATGCTCGAAGCATATGGATAAAGGGACTTTTTAAAACAAAGAAAAAACATTGGATCATTTAGAATTTATATGGAAATAGTATATGAGTATATAATAGTATAATAAGTGCATAACATGTCCTTTAATATGTTTATATGGGGGGGGGGGGNATTATTATTTTTTTAAATAATTAAAAAAAAATTTACAAATCTGTTTTGAGTTACATTCATATGTGGAATCCATTGCATTTCTGGATTCTGGATATAAAACACTTAATAAGATACATATCATGCCATTAGACGTCTTTCTGAAAGTATTTCATGACAGCTACCACCACCACATGTACACATACAGAAATATTATTTTCTTCAGTCCTCAAGGCTACCTCATGCTACCAAAAGAAAACTAGTAAATAACATCCTGGTCAGATAATGTTCATTTCCATTTGGCCTCATGAATAACCCATTATATTTGATTTGTTATATAAATGGACTGCAAACCGCTTTTAAGTTGTCTGCCCTGGGCGTTGTTAATAAAGGAACCGCAATTAATGCTTGTTAGATGATGCCCTTTTTAAATTGAACCTATCATGTCTCATCTTTTGTGATCCGTGATACTAATTGGCTTATTTTGCCTGATTTCAACAAGCTAGATTTGATTTTATGAACAGAAAGAAAGGGCTCCTTGCAAATAAGTAAAATGTATGGTGCATAATTTTATGTAATAAGTGAGAGGGGCATTATAGTGATGAATTTGTTGGGGTTTCTCTTCATCAAAGAGGCTGAATATAACCTCTTTGACTCAAATGTCTGAAAAGTCATTTAAAAGAAGAATAGGTTCACTGTGAAAGAAAGGGAGATTGCCATCATCTCCAGGGTAACTAGACAGATAATATAACAGAAGAACTATAAAAAAATGGTACACAATCACATTTTGGGGTCAGTATTCATCAGTAATTTATCAATATGTTCCAGTTCTGGCTCAAAAGCAGAAGATTCCATTCTCTGAATCACCCCTCCAGGGTCGTAAGAGTCACACACTGTGGGCTACGTGCTCTACAACTTTGGAAGGAGTCATGTTTCCTGAACAAGGGCCAGGCTCCTCGGGGTGTGTTGCCCTCGGACACCTCCCTCACGGGATGGGGTGAGGTTCTCGATGGCCACCCAGCCAGTGGGCTGAGGCCTGGGAAATGGCGACTCCATCCACCACATATGACAAAGGTACGGCCGAGATGACCCACTGTCCTTTCTTCTGCCACTGTCAGCTCTTCTGGGGCCAGATGCCATGGTACAGGCATAGCCAGGGCGTCTGTTCACCTTTCCTCCAATAACTCTGCTCCCGGGGGTTCTAGCGAGGACAGAGTCCATCTTCTCCAAGTGGCTTCATTCTGGCCAACCAGAGTATGGTTCTCGGACGTGATATCTTTCCTAGAAGACATTTGTAACAAATCAGCTCAAAAAGGAAATATGAATAATTAATCATAATGTCACGTCACGCTGGTAACATAGATCGCGAAGATGAGAAATTCATAGAATAACTTTTAATTAACAAACTTCAAGATTCTCAGGAGATTCTCAGGAGAAAACACCAAACACTGACACTTACACTGACGAGAACGGACAAAGACTGAGGGAGCACACAGGGACTAATTACATGGAGTTTAATACATAAAAGGGCAAAGGTGAATGAAATGACTAATTAAACAGACAGGGGGAAACTAGGTCAGAGAACAAGACAGACAGGCAAAACAAAGCACACTCGTTACAGTACGCCCCCCTTGTGAAAGGGTCCTTGAGGCCGAGGTGGAGCCGGAAATCCTGAGGGCAGAGGCTAAGTCGGTGGGATTAAGGACGGACGCCGAGTTTGGGGGAAGGCAGAGCCAGACGGAGCCGCAAATGTAGGCAGGCCGACAGCTGACCAAGGCAGAGCCGGAGGGATGAGGGAGCCCGAGGAAGCCAAATGACAGATGGTTTCCGGTGGAGCTGAGGGATGGAGGAGCCAAGGTGGATCCAAAGTATCGACTGGCCGAGGTGAAGATAGGGGATCCTCTGTGCGAGATGGAGTTGGTGGCCTGAAGACACTTGGCATCTCCACCTGGCATGTGGAAGATGTAGAAGGGCTGAAGGACAGCAGCAATGGTGGGGCTGAGGAACTGGCTGAATGAGGAGGCGGGAGAGGGAGGCTGGGCAGGCATTCAGGAAATACAAGGGATACTGGAGATACAGGTGCTGGAAATTCTGGAGACTCTGGAGCTATAGGAGTTACTGGAGATACAGGGGAGTTGGGAATCATCTCTCCAAAAAAGTCTATCAAGTCCACCTCAAACAAATCCTTCACTTCATCAAAATATTCAAAATACACATTTCCATAGCGGTAGGGTTATGAGTGGGGCTATCCTCCCAGCCCTCAAGCTCCACAATCACTTAGGTCCATTCTTCTGTCACGTCACGCTGGCAACAAAGCTCACGAAGATGAGGAATAACTATTAATTAACAAACTCATAAGAAATTCTCAGGAGAAAACAACAAACACTGGCACTTACACTGACAAGAACGGACAAAGACTGAGGGAGCACACAGGGACTGAATACATGGAGCTTAATATTTAAATTAACAGGGCACAGGTGAATGAAATGACTAATTAAACAGACAGGGGTAAACTAGGTCAGAGGACAAAACAGACAGGCAAAACAAAGCACACTCGTTACACATAACTCGCTATAATTAATTATAAATATTTTGATTAGTTAATCAAATTAACTTGATGTAGCTGTATTAATCAATCAATGAATCTGTTCATCCAGCAAACAATCTGTATTGTCTATCAACTCTTTAGAAAGGATATTTCTTGTGGCCACATAACTTTTTCATGTAGCTGTGACCATAATCGTTAAATTGACAATGATGTATAAACAGAACAGAATCAACTTGCAAGAATGTACACAAAAACTTTATTTAACTAAATCAACTAATCTAAACACACACACACATACACACAATCACACATACATGGGTAAAATGGAAAGTGAAAGTGACTAAAAAAAACGGAATAGAACAGGGGAATGAAGCTATGAAAAGAGTCATTTAACCAGCTGAAAGAACCATCAGTTTATCACTACAAAGCTCCTTTGTTAACAAAGGGGTTCGTAACTTTAACTAACTAAACAGTGATTTCGTATATCGTACAATACTTGCATTTGCCTTAGCTGTTGAAGAGCGTTCGTATATACAGTCTTGGGAGAAAGTCTGGATAGTTCCATTCAGCAGGCTGAAGTTGCAGTCTATTTCTTCCGCATTGAATGAAGGAAAGATGATGAACTTGCGGTGTTAGTTTGACTCTGTTATGGTTGAGCAAATTGGCTTGATGTATCGAGGCCTGCCGGCCCGCAACCTTGTGTCTACAATGTCCATATGTTCAGCCAATCAAAGATTTGTGTGTATAGCACGTGCTTCAGACACTGGCTACTATGTAATTTTATACTTTCATTCCACATACTGTAAAAATAATATCCATTCAACAACTGAAAGTGTTACTGTTCTGAAAAGCTTTTCAAAAGATCCATTAGGACTGTCATTGAAATTGTCAATTTCCGTGCAGTCTTGGGGTTGAAACAAAAGAATCTTTGATCTAAATTCAGCAACGGAACATCTCCACACCAAAAATAAAAACCAGGTTGACTTAGTCAGTTTCAAGACAATTGAACCATTCAGCATGGTTATTACTCTGTGATTATTCTGTTATTTTGATCGATTTGCTACATTTAAACACAGAATAAATACTGTTCTCTGTAAGAAAAGCATTCCTATTATTGGAGGTTAATTGAGTGTCAAACTCACACCTGGGTATGTATGAACCATCAAGACATTTGTGTTTGACAGGGAAATTGTGGGAAAGCAGAGAGTGGGTCTGGTTCAGCAAATATAACACACAACGACTGAAAGCCATATAGTACATCTGAAGTTGAAATGGCTTTCAGGCGGCTTTAGATAGCTGGTGAGTAGAACTGCTTCTTCATGGAAAGTTCGCATTGCAGTTCTAAATGATTCAACAATTGTGTTTCGCTGGCCCTCGGTGAAATTTGTATCCCTGTTCAGTCATGTGTTTGTGGTGAGTAGATTTGATTTTGACTACATACACTGACTGACAGGATTAAACTTCTCCATCTTGATGACACCTTATAGTATCTGACAGGAGACCATTTTGTTTCATTCTCTTTGGAAGATGTTCCCAAAAGTCACTGCTCATTTACATAAAGGTTAAGTTTTCTCAATGTTGTTGTGCCTCTTGACACTCCCACCAACTGTGTCACCAACAGCCACTGCTCTTCGAATGATAACTTGTCTTTTTGTCATTGGCAGTGTGAACGGGGTTCTTATTAAGAACATAATGATGAAAATAGTATATACAGGTCCTTCTCAAAAAATTAGCATATTGTGATAAAGTTCATTATTTTCCATAATGTAATGATAAAAATTTAACTTTCATATATTTTAGATTCATTGCACACCAACTGAAATATTTCAGGTCTTTTATTGTTTTAATACTGATGATTTTGGCATACAGCTCATGAAAACCCAAAATTCCTATCTCAAAAAATTAGCATATTTCATCCGACCAATAAAAGAAAAGTGTTTTTAATACAAAAAAAGTCAACCTTCAAATAATTATGTTCAGTTATGCACTCAATACTTGGTCGGGAATCCTTTTGCAGAAATGACTGCTTCAATGCGGCGTGGCATGGAGGCAATCAGCCTGTGGCACTGCTGAGGTGTTATGGAGGCCCAGGATGCTTCGATAGCGGCCTTAAGCTCATCCAGAGTGTTGGGTCTTGCGTCTCTCAACTTTCTCTTCACAATATCCCACAGATTCTCTATGGGGTTCAGGTCAGGAGAGTTGGCAGGCCAATTGAGCACAGTAATACCATGGTCAGTAAACCATTTACCAGTGGTTTTGGCACTGTGAGCAGGTGCCAGGTCGTGCTGAAAAACGAAATCTTCATCTCCATAAAGCTTTTCAGCAGATGGAAGCATGAAGTGCTCCAAAATCTCCTGATAGCTAGCTGCATTGACCCTGCCCTTGATAAAACACAGTGGACCAACACCAGCAGCTGACATGGCACCCCAGACCATCACTGACTGTGGGAACTTGACACTGGACTTCAGGCATTTTGGCATTTCCTTCTCCCCAGTCTTCCTCCAGACTCTGGCACCTTGATTTCCGAATGACTTTGGACCACTGAGCAACAGTCCAGTGCTGCTTCTCTGTAGCCCAGGTCAGGCGCTTCTGCCGCTGTTTCTGGTTCAAAAGTGGCTTGACCTGGGGAATGCGGCACCTGTAGCCCATTTCCTGCACACGCCTGTGCACGGTGGCTCTGGATGTTTCTACTCCAGACTCAGTCCACTGCTTCCGCAGGTCCCCCAAGGTCTGGAATCGGTCCTTCTCCACAATCTTCCTCAGGGTCCGGTCACCTCTTCTCGTTGTGCAGCGTTTTTTGCCACACTTTTTCCTTCCCACAGACTTCCCACTGAGGTGCCTTGATACAGCACTCTGGGAACAGCCTATTCGTTCAGAAATTTCTTTCTGTGTCTTACCCTCTCGCTTGAGGGTGTCAATGATGGCCTTCTGGACAGCAGTCAGGTCGGCAGTCTTACCCATGATTGCGGTTTTGAGTAATGAACCAGGCTGGGAGTTTTTAAAAGCCTCAGGAATCTTTTGCAGGTGTTTAGAGTTAATTAGTTGATTCAGATGATTAGGTTAATAGCTCGTTTAGAGAACCTTTTCATGATATGCTAATTTTTTGAGATAGGAATTTTGGGTTTTCATGAGCTGTATGCCAAAATCATCAGTATTAAAACAATAAAAGACCTGAAATATTTCAGTTGGTGTGCAATGAATCTAAAATATATGAAAGTTAAATTTTTATCATTACATTATGGAAAATAATGAACTTTATCACAATATGCTAATTTTTTGAGAAGGACCTGTATATGATGAATTCTATCATCAATAATAAAATAAAACGATAAACGTTTGTTCAGACTCTAAAATGTCATTGGATGCGCCATGTTTGAAACTGTTTTTATCCTATAAGACACACACTTGTGAACTCACACTGAATTCTATAATAATATGGCAAGTTGTTCAGAAACCATAATTGGACTACTGAACTGTATTACTTCAAGGAAGACTGCTTATGCAATTATTTTTTATAATAAATAGAAACTGTTGAAAATTGCTGTGTATAAAATATTATTGCTGTTGCCACCATTTTATGAAAACAATAAGTAATTCAAGGCTGCACATTTCAGCAATTCACAGGGAGGGGGCTCAATTTTATGCAGAAGCCCAAAATGAGCAAAAGAGGAACTTCTGATGCTTGTAATGTAAATCAATGAGATCTTTATAACAGTATAGCAGATACTTACATAAAATACATATAAATATCAGTCGTCACTCTATATCTGCCAATAATATGTATGTCTGAGTAACATGATATTTAAATACTTGTTAAAATTAATGCTCTGAAGTTTTAAAACACATAATGCAATACAATGATGATTGAAAGATCAAATAAACCTTAATTAAGCCTGGTGGATCATATTTGACATTTTTACATTTGAACATGATTTTTCTAAAAAAAAACAAATTATAATAATAATAATCAAGTAAACTTGCTTCAGCTTCTTGACTTGCTTCAGTCCAGTAAGTGTTCATCTTGAAGTAGAACAGGTTTTCAGCAAAGTTTTGATCATGTTGATAATTTAGATGCCTTAGAAATGTGTGTATCAAATATGATACAGTAGGCTTTATAGGGTTAAATGTTTTCATACACTTTTTAGTCATATACCTATTAAGCCTTCTATGTACTGACATTGTAATCTAATCAGTAGCACTGCCACTTATATTGATTTCTAATTCTTAAATTGATTCTATTGAATTTGTGAGATTTTCTTGGCTCTGAATCTTTTCTGCTGGTATTTTTAGATTTTTCAAAGTTATATGATTCAGTGTACTTTTTGATTAAATCTAATGTGCCAGCCTAGCATACCAATTAAGTCCTGTTCTGCAAGACTGAATGAGACCAGATTAGTTTCATTTTGCCAGGAAGCTACAACATCATCACCTTTAAAATAGCTTCTTACGCATTTAGACCACCTCACTTTCAATGTAAATTCAGAGAGCCAATCTGTGTTAAGATTCATTATCTTTTCCCTGGTTTCTTTTAATAGCTGAACTCACGTGATACCCCTCTCAAATCTCTCCAATTCACACAACATTCTTGTCACGTGTTTGGCTTTATTCCTTCTTTCTGAGTGATCCCACTAAAATACACAACCAATAAAAAATACATTTCTCCCAACAACTCAAGCAAACTGCAATAGTGTTCAAATCTCATCAGTAAACAAATTTCATCAGGTTACAAAACTGCACAACCTTGGCAAATAAAAGTTAGAGGTGATAAAACAGCAGCAACTTTTCTTCAAATGATGATTACAGGGGCATATTATTAATTAATAAAGACCCATTTTCAAGCACAGTACTATGTTATGAGCTCAAAACACTTTTACCATAATGCACGAATTGTAAACTAATACTTTTTGAGGTTTGTATCACATTACCAGCTCTTTTCTGATGTAGTAAACTTGCTCGGAAGCTCACCTGATACAGTGTTACACTTGTGATGTGAAGCACTCGAGTACGAGTCCTATGAAACACGAGTCACAATTCAAGAGAAGCTTGTAGATGTGTTTATATCTCACTTTTGCTTTTGTTAACACTGTCAAATAGGTTTAGTGTATGGTAACTTCCAAATGTAATAAAGCGTTCAACTTTTAGTGCTGCTTACCGAACTTTTCACTTTGAAAGTGTCGCAAAACATGCAACAACCAACGTAATATCATGCAGAAATGTTCCCACTGGTGGGTTTTCCAATGAACCTGTTTTTTTAAAAAACGCAGTGTGATTGTTTGAATGCACATTTCTATGCTGTGCTCTACTCTTACATTTAGCAAAGGTAAATTAAAGACGTAAAAATGCCATGCAAGTCTTTACCTCAAAATGATATATTAAAGCTGGTGTGAAGAGTCTGTCCCAAAACCTAAAACTCTATCATAAAGTAGCCAGCGGAGAAATTATGGGTCATAACTTATTTTCATTGTTCGTCATAGAGACGGTGAGTATATGATCCTGCAGAGAGAGGCAGGGATAAAGGAGTCCCTTGGCTTTTCCATTGGTTCCACTTTAGAGTCCTCAGCTGACGTGGAAGAGATAGGAAAGAATATGAAGATGATGCTTAGAATATTTTATGGCTTAATGAGCATTTATTTTCTTTAGGAAGTGTGGGGAGGTGCAATGCCACAAACACTAGCGTTCAGAATACATGACAATTTTGTCTTGGAATCTAACAGTTCTGTTTTATTCTAACTCTTGTGAAAAAGAAGAACACTTTTGAGTACACTCATTACAGAAATAATATACAGTACTTAGGTGCAAACTGAATGTAGCCTAATGTTTTCAGACACTTAATTGCATGTTAAATGACACCAGATGAAAATGGTTTGTAGTTTAAATTTATATTGAATGCAATTAGCTAAACAGAGTGCTTAAGTACATCATTATCCTATTTCATAATTACTTAAATTGTCTTTGAAATTCATGCATTTATGGAAAACTAAAATATACTCATTTGTATATTTTATTGTCTCAGTAAGTCATTTGGTAACACTTTATTTTACAGTGTCCTTGTCATGTTGCATGTAGTTACTGTAGTAATTACTATAAATTATGCATAATTGCATGCAACCAACCAAACTTCAATCCTAACCCTAGTAAGTACATGTAGATAATTTTTATAACTCAGTACTTACATGTATAATTACATTGTAACACTGACACTTTAAAATAAAGTGTAACTCTGTATTTAAATATATTTGTAATTACACATTTGTAATGATGAAGTTGCAATATATTAACTTTAAATGTAATATTGAATGGCACACTACATTGTATTTAAGTACTTTACATGTGCTTTAGTATGTTAGTCAACACATCAAAATAAGTGCAATTTAAAGCATGAAAAAGATGAAAACAAAGATTTAAACTTTTACTTTGACTCTATTATAAAGTGCACTTTTTAAAATAGTACTTAAGTGTGTTAAGAAACAGTCATGAAAGTGTACTCTCTTTAAGTACACTTAAGTGGTCTTGATGTGATGTGAACTTTTTGACTTAAGTGAACTGTAATATCAAATGGCACACTACATTGTAGTCAAGTATACTTTACATGTGCTTTAGTATGTTAGTCAACACATAAATAAGTGTACTTTAAAGCATGATTAAGATTCAAAAAAGATTATTAAAACAAAAATTTTAACTATTTTTTGACACTTTTTAAAATAATACTTAAGTGTGTTAAAAAACAGTCATGAAAGTGTACTCTCTTTAGGTACGCTTAAGTGGCCTTTTATTTACACTTCATTTTGATAGTCAACTTTACACATTTCACTGATTATAAGTAACTTAGTAACTATAACGCTATATAATTAAAACTAATTAATGACTGCTGGTTGAGTTGACAGTTACTTATAGTCAGTAGAATGTCTAAAGTGGACCATTGAAATAAAGTGTAACCCAGTTTTTAAAAATAATTTTAAGATATGAAGAATACTACAAGTGCACAAATGATATTCATACTAACATCACAACTATGATCATGATGTGAACCTTTTTTGTCTTAAGTGAACTTCAGATGTGTTGGATTCACATGTTCTGTGCCATTTTCTTTAAAAAAGATTAAAGGGGCGATTCTGGAATCCACTGCCACTTCAATGTATATCCTTTGAGTGATTTGTAATAAGTTATGAAACAATATTTATCTTTCAAAATATCAAATGATTTTAATGAATTCTTCAAGCTTATGAGATTTACTTAGTCTCTTTTCTGGAATGCGTTCCCTCTCTCTCTGTGTTTTTAGGAGAGGCATTTACTCTTCCAGCTGGTCAAGACAGTTAAGGTCACTAGGGTCACTTCAGCCTGTTGCCTATGTGATCACTACTTAGTTAAAGGGGCCATGAATTGAGAAATCAAGTTTCCTTGAGCTTTTGATATATAAGAGGTCATCGTACTATAAGAATATTGTGTAAGTTTCAGAACTGAAAACGTCCTTGTTAGTCCAATAAAAGCTTTTATTGACACCAGGTCCATCGAACGACTGATCCTGGAATGTGTCTATAGATAGATGAAACTCCGCCTCCACAGAAGAAACCAACTGGTGTGTTAGTGAGATAAGGAGGAGAGAAGAGCAATACAGGACTAAAATAACATTCCCTTTCAAAGGATCCTAATGTTAGGAATATGGTTATTTATTTTCAACAATGTGAATGTCTCAGTTGAGCTTTATTTATTTGTGTTCGGTTCATTTCACTGTGGATTCTTTGGTAAATCAATCACATTTCGGCGCAGGCTTTGCAAACAGACTTTTACGATATGAACTCGACAGTAATGCAACAACATGTCAGTAACTGTGTTCATTCTAATGCCTGATCTGATATTAATGATTCATGTACAGTCACATGATCTTTGTGAAGTGAAGTGAAGTGACATGTGGCCAAGTATGGTGACCCATACTCGGAATTTGTGCTCTGCATTTAACCCATCCAAGTGCACACACACAGCAGTGAACACACACACCGTGAACACACACCCGGAGCAGTGGGCAGCCATTGCTGCGGCGCCCGGGGAGCAGTTGGGGGTACGGTGCCTTGCTCAAGGGTCTCACCTCAGTCGTGGTATTGAGGGTGGGGAGAGCACTGGATATTCACTCCACTCACCGACAATCCCTGCCGGACCTGAGATTCGAACCCATGACCTTTGGGTTACAAGTCCGACTCTCTATCCATTAGGCCACGACTGCCCCAAATTTGTCTGTGTGTCAGTAAATCAAACCAGTGACTAAACGCTCAACTTCACCTTGTTTCTCTTAGTAGGATGAAAATAATCTGTTATTTAACGGTGATTAAATTATATATAGAAAGTGATCAAAGAACGCTCCCTTTACAATCTCTGGAGCTGTCAATCAAACAGAGCGAGTTTATCAGTGTCTGAGTTCTGGACTTGCGCCAAAACAACCATTTTATTCAACGAATCTCTTAGTTACATCATGTTTGCACTGTTAGTTATGATGAAAGCATTCGTTAGTGTGCTGAAATTGAGTTTCAATGAGGAGATCACTGCTTTCATGAGCTCAACAACATGTCTGTGATCGACTACAATGTTCATCACTGCAACCTTTCATACACTTTTCACGATTAGTTAACCTTGAGAGCTGTAATAGTAAAAACGTGCTAAAAGTTTTCGTTCAAATCAGAGAGATAAAATCAGGGTAGGAATGCCTTTTATTTCAAAATTATAAAATATTTTGATGTAAAAAGCATACTAACATGTACTGTACTTGTCAACTTCAGTCACTAGATTATAATGATGAATATTGTCTGTACCTCTTACTATGAGAAAAAAACATGTTATCAATATGTTTAGGGGAAGTATCCTGTTTAGAGTTAATAATAATAATAATAATAATAATTTGTTACATTTATATAGTGCTTTTCTGGGTACTCAAAGCGCTTTACATATAGTAGAGGGAATCTCCTCAACCACCACCAATGTGCAGCATCCACCTGGATGATGCGACGGCAGCCATATTGCGCCAGAACGCCCACCACACACCAGCTGATTGGTGGAGAGGAGACAGAGTGATGAAGCCAATCAGTGTATGGGGATGATTAGGAGGCCATGATGGACAGAGGCCAATGGGCAAATCTGGCCAGGATGTCGGGGTTACACCCCTACTCTTTTTGGGATATTTTAACGACCACAGAGTGTCAGGACCTCGTTTTAACATCTCATCCGAAGGACGGTGCTTTTTGACAGTATAGTGTCCCCATCACTATACTGGGGCGTTAGGACCCACACAGACCACAGGGTGAGCACCCCCTCTGGCCTCACTAACACCTCTTCCAGCAGCAACCTAGTTTTCCCAGGAGGTCTCCCATCCAGGTACTGACCAGGCTCAACCCTGCTTAGCTTCAGTGGGCAACCAGTCTTGGGCTACAGGGTGATATGGCTGCTGGCTGAGTTAGAGCTCACCAACATCAACCTTTAAGAAGCTATGCATCTGTGTATACGTGCTGGTATCGTTTGTTACAGATCAGTATTGGTGAAATTAGCATCTGGCACCCTAGATGATGGAATGACTTGTTTTGCCTTGACAAGATGTGCTTAGAAGAGTCATGTGACCTCAGAGGGTCACTTCATGCCTAAACCAGGGTCTTTTTCTCAGCCGTATAACCTATGGAGATATGCTTCTGTGTATCAATCCATGTGTGGATAATTTCTATGTTTATCCATTTCTTAGCAAATCAGAATCCTTTAACCTGAAGTAATGACGTAGTATAAGGTATAATTGCTGTGGAATATTGAATGCACCGGAGGCCCGCCTACGAGTGTTGAAGCTGACTTCAGCTGATGAAACTGCAAACTATTCTCTTCAGTCAAATATTCTTCAGTTAATTTAAACTCTGACTCCTGGTCTTCATTCATCTTATCCGGTCCTTGGGTCTTTAACTGCAAATTAACATCAAAATAAACATCTAGTTTGTGCCCCAAAAAAGAAAAAAAAATATTTAGAGTGAATTTTTGGGGTAAAATAAACATGATTTGTGTATTCGAATAGGGAAATGTGTTTATCTGTTCTCGCTGTGTTCACTGAAATCAATGTGCCAGCACTGCTGTGAGCTAAAGTGATGCTTCAGTCAAAATGATCATTTTCTTTCTGTATTGTTTTATAATTTCCATCATTAGAGCTGATGTATCATCTGGCAAGACTGATGAAACCATCTGCAAAGAGCCTAAATGCAAGTTTTAAGAAAATACAAATCCAAGACAATAATATATGGGCCATTCTACAGAACTGGTGCAAACTGCTGTCCCACAACCAAAAAAAATATTTAAAAAGCATATAAGTATTCAAATTTTAGATGTTTACTAAGATCTTTCTATTATCTATTGATTCTCAAGATAATATTTAAAATATCAGTAAGCTTAATATATATAAAATCATGATTTATTGGCCACTTTCAATTGGGAGGTGTCTGTCCCGAACCATAACCCCTAAATTTCAGCTTGTGAAAATGATATTGAAATAATGTTTGCAATTTTTTCCATTGTTGTTTTTAAAAATATATTTTAGATTTTTTTTTTTTTAAGTGAAGTTATAATATATATATCATTATTTTTTAAAACAATTATGNTATATATAATGATTTTTTTAAACAATTATGTGTTCCCTTTTGTCACTACCAAAACAATGATGTCACTACCAAAATAGTCCCTTGACTGTTTCGGTAGTGACAATTTTAGATACTTTTGAGTCGCTCAAAGATGATAGTCAGCACATGGTTAGCTAACACAGTTCTGAACGGTTGTACACACATAAAAAAAATAATAATTTTTTTTTTTTATGGAATAACACCCAGAAAAAGGTGTTTAGTGACGTTCCTTATAGTTACAGATTTTCAGACTTTTGAACACATTTAACTCAGAATGATGGATCTACTATGAAAGAGAGGCTGTGAGAGGGAGGGACACAGGAATATTTCCTAATCAAAAATGTAGAAGTGTGTTAAAATCAGCCAATGGACTAAAACACACACTGTTCCGGTAGTGACATGAAAATGCAGGACACTTTTATTTACATAAAGTTTCATGATTTAAAAAAAAAAATA
>RJVU01046259.1:6579966-6603598 GCA_003731715.1 Anabarilius grahami
CGAAGCAGTCACGTGACTATTTCGGTTGTGACATCATTGTTTTGGTAGTGACAAAAGGGAACACATAATCGTTTATTTGGGAGAAATAAACAGAATTTTAGTACAGTTATGCAAATCATTCGAATTTTAGTATATTTTATTATGCATATCATTAGTATTTGAGTTAAAATTGTGTAATGTGATGTGGTCACTACCAACACATTACTGTCACTACCGAAAATGTGCAGTCACGACCGAAACATGGGATGTTTGGTCAAAAATAAAGTATTTTTAATTATCAACTAAGATGTTATTATAGTGTTTGGTTCAATGTTTATTCAAACTAATGAATCCTTCACTTTGAAATCAGTATGATAAACTTTACGCCTTTTATTGGATTCAATATACTACAAATCTTTACACTTGAAATAATGTTAAAATTGTGATTTTTTTATTGATTACTTCTGAAAACTTTTTTTATTTTTTTAAACAGCAAAAAATATATTTACAAAGTAGATGTAAACAAAATCTTAATAGGTCAATGTAACCCTTCTTATTAAATTATATATTATTGTGTTTCGGTAGTGACAAATTTGGGGAGAGGAAAAATATTCCAAAACTTTCTGAAAATACAATATGAGAAATAACTGCACAATTACTGGAAATTTGTACCTTGGATATTATACAAATATATATATATAATTTTTTTTTTTTGAAAAAGAGGTTTCCAACTTTGACTTTGAACCAGTTCTGTAGAATGGCCCATATAAAAGTGAAAACAGCATGTAAACAGTTCAATATTATCACAAATCATCAGTAGAAAGAAAACTGTCCAAGTCAAACCAAACCAATCCACCCTCAAGGTCAAAAGTGAGCGTTTCAACCCTTCCCTTTCATTCATGCAATATTGAGACATCAGCACGCTTTAACGCCACACCATTGTTTGCCATGTGGTCTGTTCCTGTGATCCATGGACAATGGTTATGAACACTTCCCGTGATCTACAACAGCCTGGAGTGTAGAAAAATAAATAAATAAGTGAAGAAGAAAAAGCCTGAAGAAATCTCCAAGCATGCTGTGTGTACATATACAGTGCCTCTAATCCCGGGTGAGATATGACAGATGCTGGGAGAACCAAACAAGACACATTGCACAAAAGGAAATGTATCCCAAAAGGAGACCAGAGGAGAAATAAACATCCTGGAAGACAGAATGATGCAGTAGATAATCTCCTGATTATAAGCAGCTTTAAATCAGTGGAAATAAGAGGAAAATGGCTGTTTTATTTTTAGGTTGAATGGCTGGATGCGTTTGTTTTAATACTGTGGTAAACAGCAAATACTGTTATTGCGGTATTGATATATTGGATTTAATGATGCAAATAATTACATTTAGTGCTACTTTGTTGATGATCACTCTGTGATCTGCTGCTGTCTGGTCTGTAGAAATGTCTCTGGTTCCTCCTTTAATATGCACCTGTTTGATTTGTTCACCTGTTATGATCCAGCACACTCTCCTCAACACACAAAATCATTCAAGTTTGAGGCAACAAACGCTGCAGGACGACATGCACACTGAATGCTTCATAATTAGTGTTAGATTTATGCTTTTAGCCTTTCAACATAATTTTTTGTCGACGTCTTACATATAGAAACCCTTATGTCAAGTACTGTAGTGCGGTTTCAAGTACACAGACAGCAGAGCGAGTACAAATGGCCCCAACGAGGACCACGAGCGAATAAGAGACATTAAGTGTCCTGGAAGATTTCAAGAACAGTTATGTTAACTGGCAAATAAATCCCAGAGACTTTAAATAAATAACCATTACAGGATGAAACTCCCGAAAGAGATTCTCTCTTACACAACCGGCACACGCAAACTCCGTTCCAAACCCTAATGAGGGACTGAGGCGGCATTTTCAGGCATCAGACAAAAACATTTAGGGTCAAGATTCATGGGTCTAAAATTTTGGTTAAATTCTAAGGCAACAATGCATTATTTTATGAACAAGGCAATCCCAGAATGCAATTTTTGCTACTTTTTTTTTTTTTTTGAGCCATGATGTAGATGTGGGCTGGGTAAAATATACTGTAGGTTATGCATTTAGAGAAAAAAAGGTTTTTCTATTGCAATTTTTGCAATTTTATCATGCAGATTACAGTTTTATGAACCTAAAATTGTAAAAATACTGTAATGACTGGATCGAGCAAACACACAGTTGTGAAAGTTAACCCTCACTCATGCAGACTGATGTCTGGCTTATATGCTTGTGGTAAAATGATTTTGTTTTCTCAGAAGTGCTTAAGTATGCATTCTTTGGGTGACAGGTGGAAAAACACTGAAGTGGTAAACATGTTCCTAATATGTTAAAAGGACAGAGGCTTCAGCCTTGGAGGTTAGAGATATAAAAGTGAGGGGAAGCTTTCATTTTTTGTCTTACACTCTGCACTTCTTGTGTTTCTGTACAACGGTCTGACCTTTCTTGCAAGAAATAAAACTTTCGATAGACAGTTGGATGTGTTTGTCTCTTATGCAGTAAGAGTCATTTGATTCTTTTGCCACAACAGAACACTAAACAGTGATTTAGTATGAAGTTGTGAAATCCTTTGTTACCAAAGGTTGTGAGAAACTGATGGTTCTTCCAGCTGGTTAAATGACTCTTTTCATAGCTCCATTCCTCTGTTATGCTACGGTTTAAGTCACATCCACTCTCTCATTTCCTGCGCGTGTTTTAGTTTAGCTACGTGTTCGTGATTTAGTTAAATAAAACTTGTGTGCACATTCTTGCGAGTTGATTCTGATCTGCTTATAAACCAGTGTTAATTTAACGATTATAATCACAGCTACACGTAAGAAAGTGTTATTTTTTCTGTGGCCACGAGAAATATCCTTTCTGAAGAGTTGATAGACGATCAATACTGAGTGTTCGCTGGCCGAACAGATTAATTGATTGTAATATTAATTCAGCAACATGAAGTTAATTCGATTAACTGATCCAAATGTTTATAATTAATCATGACGAGTTATGATTAATTATTAATATTTCCCTTTTGAGCTAATTTGTTACATTACTCAAAAATAAAAATAATTTCTAAACTCAATCAAAAAAGCACATTTTTACATTGTACTTGAATTTTAAAAACACTTGCATGTAATTACAGCTGTAATAATGTCTGTAGTTACACTATAATTACACTGTTGACCTTCCCTTATCTCTTAACATACCCTTAAACACACCAGCACCACCAAACCTGTCCACTTACCACACCTCAATAGCAGCAGATGTGTTTTGCAATACAATATGAACACATTTTTTTAATGTACTATATGTGTGACCAAAATGTTAGGCAAAAAAAAAAAAACATTCCATGATTGATGTATAAATAATGATTTTGCATTAGTGTTTTTGCCCATAATTTTGTACCTTTCTTATCTTACCTTTCTTAACTCTACAGCTCAAATAGTATATGCACCGCTGCCCTCCAGCAGAACACAGTCCGTGATAATTCATAAAAACACCAACAAAATCCTCCATCCTCCGGTGCTTCTCCTCAGTGAGAGTATCAGGAGCAGGTTACGGAGAGCTGCACGGGGAGCCAAGGCCTCATTACGCAAGTAGCAAGAGGCTTTTTATCTAGTTCATATGGAGAACGGGCTCTGGTTATTGATCACAGTTCGCTGTGCTTGAATACCTGAACCATGGCAGACACAGGAGACTGGCTTTGTTTATTTATGTGAAGGCAGAAAGCCCTCTTATATGATTTATACCAAAAGCTTCACTTCCTCCAGATGCCCAATTACACCTTAAGAAGCTCCATTTTTCTCTTTTTTTTTGGGATGGTGAAGGATCTGTTTAGCTTTACCACCTGTTAGGTTCATAGACATTGGGGGAGTTTCTGATCTCTAACCACAACTAAAATTGAACATTTGAACATTGTAGTTTTTTTTTCACTTTACCTGGTTTAAAGTGTTTTAAACATCAGGTCAATTAACTGGGTTTTAAAAGCATGCAGGGTTCTTTAGCTAGATTTTTACAGCGAGTTGTAAATATGCTTGTCTCATTAGACATTTCTGTTCCTAATTAGTCACACAAAAAATACATATGTTCAGCTTCTGGGAAACTTGAAGACACCGTATTTATTTTAAGACACCACAGTAATTGCATGATCACACATTCAGACTGATGCTAAAGCACATTTTAAAAGCATGAACAAGTTAATGCACTGTAAAATATCGCCAGGATTTTACAATATTTAACAGTAGTGTAAATATTGCGTAACCGTAATTACAGTAAATATATTCAGAACCATATTGTGAAAACAGTGCAGGTCATAACAAAACTAATTTAAAAAACAAAATACCCACAATTTCTACCCTATTGGCATAAATAGAATATATAGGAAAAAATAATATTTATTATAAAAATGGCCATTTTTTTTAAGATTCAGAAGGTGTTTTAAGGTGTATAAATCACACGTTTATAATTTAATAATTAAAATAAAAATAGTTTCAAGTCACCTGGATGCCCTTAGAGAGCCATTGAGCTGTGATTCAAAATTTAATGAGTTTATTCAACATTTTCTTTCGACTTTTTTTTCTTTCGAAATTTAACAAGTTTTTTCTCGAAACACAACTTTATTCTCAAAATTTAATGAGTTTATTCTCAAAATTTTATTTAGAATTTTTTTCTCGAAATATTTTGACTTTCTTCTCAAAATTTAATGAGTTTATTCAACATTTTATTTCGACTTTTTTTTTCTTTCAAAATTTAACAAGTTTTTTCTCGACATTTTATTTCGNACATTTTATTTAGAATTTTTTTCTCGAAATATTATGACTTTCTTCTCAAAATTTAATGAGTTTATTCAACATTTTATTTCGACTTTTTTTTCTTTTGAAATTTAACAAGTTTTTTCTCAAAATGTAATGTTTCTTCTCGACATTTTATTTTGACTTTTTTCTCGAAACACTTTATTCTCAAAATTTAATGAGTTTATTCAACATTTTATTTCGACTTTTTTTTCTTTCGAAATTTAACAAGTTTTTTCTCGAAACACAACTTTATTCTCAAAATTTAATGAGTTTATTCTCAACATTTTATTTAGAATTTTTTTCTCGAAATATTATGACTTTCTTCTCAAAATTTAATGAGTTTATTCAACATTTTATTTCGACTTTTTTTTCTTTCGAAATTTAACAAGTTTTTTCTCAAAACACAACTTTATTCTCAAAATTTAATGAGTTTATTCTCAACATTTTATTTAGAATTTTTCCTCGAAATATTATGACTTTCTTCTCAAAATTTAATGAGTTTATTCAACATTTTATTTCGACTTTTTTTTTCTTTCAAAATTTAACAAGTTTTTTCTCGACATTTTATTTCGACTTTTTTTCTCGAAACACTTTATTCTCAAAATTTAATGAGTTTATTCTCAATATTTTATTTAGAATTTTTTTCTAGAAATTTTATGATTTCATTCTCAAAATGTAATGATTTTTTTCTCGAAACACTACAAATTTGTTCTCATCATTTTATTTAGACTTTTTTCTCGAAATTTAACAAGTTTAATCTCACATTATAATGACTTTAATCTCAAGATATTTTTTCTTGTTTTATTATTACTTGGCCCTAATCCTCTTCCGTAGTTATGCCCATACACACTAATTATTTATTTATTTATTTGTTTGTTTATTTATACCGCTTTTTTTTCACTTTTTTTTTTCTTTTTTTTTTTACAGTGTCAGGTAAAGGTGTTTTGCCCATATGCACTATATTCCAAGTCTTCCAAAGTCGCATGCAAGCTCTGTGTGAGGAACAGGCCGAAATTTTTGCTGTTATGCATGAATATCTTCCCATCCGCTTTCAAATCTCATTTGTGCAGAAGATTATCAGTGAATAATGATTTAAATCTCATCTGTTCCTCACACAAACTCGCAAGAGCAGCTTGAGTGGATTAAACTCTCTAAAACCCATTGAACAGACACATTCTGATGATCCCATTCAGCCCTGATTAAAATTGTAATTTTACCAGTTCTCATTAACATTTATACACATTCTGAAGCACTTAATGCACTGTCACAAAAACACTCTCCATTTTCTCATATAGAAAACTGTGAAGTTCACAGTCCCTCCCTGCAGTCGGAAGACTTTCATTGTAATTCACAACATCACAAAGCTTGTTAGGGCTAATGAAAATAGTGTGGTTGTGTCTTGTTGACGGATGACTTTCAAGTAATCACCCAGATGCTGTCTGTGAAAGAAGAATCCCAATTAGCCGATGTAACCACACAAATCTTTCTGTGCTCATAAAAGTGATAAATATTAATACCCATATCGACAGCACCTCAAATCTTAAAACCAAAACAATTAGCTAAGTGAAGCAACTGCCTGATCGCTTAAGTCAAATTAAGTGAATTTTGTACCTGGTAAAGCAGCACAATCTTTCCAAATTTAACAGAAGTTGCCGTATGCTGCACATTATGTTTGACCAATGAGCTTCTTCCCTTCAAATGACAGAATACATCAGAGCTGACAAACAGAAACATCAAGTCTTTGTATTAATGAGGCACATTTGCAGGCACATCTGTGATGGGCATTGAGATTGGTGTTATGCAAAAACTTACTCTTGTTTACAGTAAGGTCAACCTGATTTTGAGTGAAATTGAGACAGTGGCTAAAAAGATATAGATTAACTAGACGATAATAGAGCAGAGGTCAACCATTAGCAGACCGCAGTCCAGATCCACAGAAATCTATTTTCATAAATGAATATTATAAATACAGTATTTATCCACAGGCAACAGAGAAGTTGCATACTGTGTATATATGTAATTTCTGTGTCGATATTGTTAGCCGACAATCAACAGCTTGCCGTGTCAAATACCAATAATTGATCATTTCATCGTTTGTGTTCGACCTCTTTGCTAACTTATTAACTTATCACTGATTCTTGAGATAAGGGAAAAAACATGTTCGACACACAAAAGCCATATTAAATGTTAAAAATAAATTAATTACATATAAAGGAATACTCAGGATAATAATCATTCCATCTGATTAATAATAATAATCAGTTTATCAGATAAGGCTTTATCGTACAGAGGATGAAACCTGCAAAAACAATAAATAAATATACAAAGAAACGTAAAACAAAACATAAATACATGAATAAATATACATATATAATTTATTTATTTATACGTTTATTAATTTCCATATTTATTCATTTATACATTTACTTATTTATATATTTCTTTGTCTGTATGCCAATGAGGAGGACGTGCTTTACCTCAGACATCAGCAATCGAGCTCAGAGTGGCAGTGCTGAAGCTTTGAGGCCACAGTGACACCTTGTGGTGTGACTAAACGAAACGCAAGAGGTTTGGACGTGCCTTTGCAAGAAGTTGCACAGGGAATTAAAGGTGCCCTAGATTCAAAAATTGAATTTACCTCGGCATAGTTAAATAACAAGAGTTCAGTACATGGAAATGACATACTCCATTGTTTCCTCCTTCTTATGTAAATCTCATTTGTTTAAAAGACCTCCGAAGAACAGGCGAATCTCAACATAACACCGACTGTTTCGTAACAGTCGGGATCATTAATGTGTACGCCCCCAATATTTGCATATGCCAGCCCATGTTCCCAACATTATGAAAGGGATTAGACAAGGGCAGGACGTCTGGATCTGTGCACAGATGAATCATCAGACTAGGTAAGCAAGCAAGAACAATAGCGAAAAATGGCAGATGGAGCGATAATAACTGACATGAAACATGATATTTTTAGTGATATTTGTAAATTGTCTTTCTAAATGTTTCGTTAGCATGTTGCTAACGTACTGTTAAATGTGGTTAAAGTTACCATCGTTTCTTACTGTATTCACGGAGACAAGACTGTCGCTATTTTCATTTTTAAACACTTGCAGTCTGTATAATTCATAAACACAACTTCATTCTTTATAAATCTCTCCAACAGTGTGTAATGTTAGCTTTAGCCACGGAGCACCATCAAACTCATTCAGAATCAAATGTAAACATCCAAATAAATACCATACTTACGCGATTAGACATGTTGCATGACGAACACTTTGTAAAGATCCATTTTGAGGGTTATATTAGCTGTGTGAACTTTGTTTATGTTGTTTAAGGCAAGCACGAGCTCTTGGGGCGTGGAGCACGAGATTTAAAGGGCCACACACCCTGAATCGGCTCATTTATAATTATGCCCCAAAATAGGCAGTTAAAAAAATTAATAAAAAAAAAATCTATGGGGTATTTTGAGCTGAAACTTCACAGACACATTCAGGGGACACCTTAGACTTATATTACATCTTTTTAAAAAAAATTCTAGGGCACCTTTAATGACTGAGAGATGGGCAATACATCCAAAATCTTATATCACTGTTTAAGGGCCAGATTTACTAACAGCTTGTGCCAGCACAAACCCTCTTTTGGCATTAAAAAACTACTGTCAGGATTTACTAAAGACACGCACTGCAAAATTAGCGCTGAGACGGCGTGGACTGAGTTGTCTTTGCGGCTGACCTTATTGCATATGCATTTGTAGGAGTTTCCCTTTCAGACACAACATTTATGGGAGGAGAGTATTTGAATGAATTACGCAACGTTAATGTTTGCGCTAGTCAAACGTCCAAAAAAGCGTGTCTTAACCCATTTTGCGACATGGCTGCAATTGTTGCTGCTAGGAGGAGGAGACAGCGCAGAGAACAGAGAGCGAGTGGTAGAAGGGAGAACATATTATCCACTCGTATTCATTTCTTTGGAATGCCAGAGGAAGACGTTATCCGTATATTACATGTAACAAGTTGCGCCTGTGTCGACCCAGCTGATGAGCATCAGCTCTGCTTATTTGTGGCCCAGTGCTAATTTGCGCTGCTCTTGGTAGATTGCGTTGGTCATTATGTAAATGATTTGACTGCGTCGGTGTTCTTTAATTTGCGTGTCAGTAGATCACAAGCAAAACTTGCCACTCCCATTGGCGCAATTGTGGAATTGCGCTCATGCTTATTTGTCTCGTTTAGTAAATCTGGCCCAATGTCATTTAATATCACCCTAACTGTTTGTATATAGGGTTACCATCTTTATTCCGGACATGGCCGAAAAATATCGTTGGTCAGGATTTCTAAAATGTCTTGACACACATGAACAGAAGCAGCTCCTTCAACAAATCCAATCTGAACTTTAACAAGGAAGCGTACCATATTATGCCCTTTTACTATGTCTTGATGTTGTTTTTGACTCTACTAGAGCAGGTTTTCCTGCTTGAATGTTGATTATTTTCCTCATATTCTCCATTGTTGCAGCTCCTCTCTTCCCAGTCTGTCAGTAACGCTCTGTTTAGTTCTTGCTGGTTTGTTTACATCCATTTTTAATGAGTCTCTTGCTACATCGGTGATTCCCACCTCCTTCAAAAAATCTGTCATCATTCCTGTGCCTAAGAACAATAAACCCTCTTGTCTGNTACAATGGAGGCGTTTCAGGGAGTTCAGAAATCCAATCTCAAGTGGTCACAGGAGATGCATGTTAATGCCAGGTGTAAATAAAGATTGTATTTTTAATAAGAAATGTCCCGCCCCTTACCATAACCGGCAGTTTCAACACACTACTAACTCACTCAACCAGGCCCCCGAGGAATATTGTGAAGAAAACTCAAGACTACAATGGAGGCGTTTCAGGGAGTTCAGAAACACTGACACTGATATAGAGAAAGAACTCCTGCTGGAGGGACTTTGCAGAGCTTTTTCATGCTCAAACAGCAACATTACACACTAAAGAAAGATGGACATGGAAAAAGCATATTAGGTCCTGTTTCCTCTATATTCTTTTCTATATAAATAAGGTGACATTTATAGTGTGTGCCTTTCTGCAGAGAAATAAAAGTGCCATATAATCAAACATCTTCATAATCCTACCTTCCTCTAATAATTCACCAAACAAATGATCATGTATAATTGCTTCACTATTACATTATTTCAACCCAGCTGTGAATGCAGCTTGACTAGATCAGTGCATGACTACACAACTCTCAGCCAGCTCTCAGTGAGAGTAAGATCTATGTGATGTAAAAGTTTATCAGCATCTCAGTCCAGACACACTGATAACTCAGTTTACCTCCTTCACTGGCGTATGAAAGTGGCTGCTGCTCTTCTAGCATGTCGATAAATTACATCTGAACTCTCCCAATCTTTATCCAATCAAGACGAGTAACAAGGTAGAGAGTGTTAACTCTTTGTGGAACCGATCGCGAGTGACAAAATTGGGGTTTTCACACTTAGAATTGGCAACCTTGTCCCATGTTTCACACTGTTCATTCTGTGGTTAGTAATTAAGGCCGGGTTTTCAAATTTGACACACATGTGAAAGCTTAGCTGACATTCTTATTTGCATATTTATTAGGTTAACAACATAAATTAGACAAGCCCATCACATTATTGTGATATTTAACAGTAATATTCAGTTTTGAACTCACCACTACTGTGATCAGTGTTCACTTGGACAGGCTAATTGGACCTGATTCAATTGTAAGTAACTGTCTTCTGATAGTGTGACAAAACACAATTCGATGCATAGAGAAAATTAACTCTCTTAAGTCTGTCCATAACTTTGTGATTATTAGTGAAGTGATTGTCATCATTAGTAAACCTTTAGTATGAAATGACAACCAGGCTTATCAGATACCTAAAAAATGTGAAATTACGGCGACTAGTGTAACACATTTTAATGTGAATTTTCAATTGCAGTCTTGACTAGTATATTTCCACAGTAATTTTAAATTTTAAATTTAAATTTACATTTTCATTTATATAGCACATAGGTTAAAAACAACCACAGTTGACCTAAGTGCTGAACAATATAAGGATACACAAACAAATAAGCAAAACAAAAACAGTAGAAAATGTCAGTGCCAAAACTCAACTCGAAATGAAAGCGAAGGAATACAGATGGGTCTTACTTGAAAATTTCAACAGTCCAAGCTGTTCTTAAAAAGCTCTAATAAATAAGGCACCAACCCATTTAAAATCTTAAAAACAGGCAATAAAATCTTAAAAATCAATCCTGAAATGGACAGGAAGCCAGTGGAGCGAAGCTTTTTAGTCCCAGTTAGGAGATGAGCTGCTGCTTTCTTGACTAACTTTAAGCGATGAAGAGATAACTGATCCAATCCAGCATATAAAGAGTTTCAGTAGTCTAGTCGAGACCTAATAAAAGCATGCATTACTCTTTCAAACTCCTTGCGCAGCAGGAAGGGCTTGACTTTAGCCAACAGTCCCAGCTGGAAGAAATTGGCTTTTACAGCATAACTAATCTGTTTTTCAAATTTAAAATCACTGTCAAAAATCACACCGAGATTCTTGGTAAATGGATGAATATACGATCCTGAATTACCAAGAGCATCTGCACAAGCACTTAAATCACCAGTACGACCAAACACAACAACCTCAGTCTTATTTTCATTAAGGCAAAGAAAGTTCTGGTCCAACCATATCTTTAAATCTCTCAGGCGGTTAAGCAGTGGATGAACTGAGACTTTGTCATTTGTATTGACAGGCAAATAGATTTGTACATCATCCGCATAACAATGGAAGGAAACATTGTGTTTTTTTGAAAATGCATATTCAGAGGATATATAAACAGCATGGGGCCCAATACAGACCCTTGGGGACGCCACAAGAAAGAGGGGCAGCAGATGAAGAAAGAGCAATTCTATAACTGTGTCAGGTTACTTTATTTTGATAGTCCACTTTAGAAATTTGAACTAAGTAACTTTGCAACTACATGTCATTGTCAGCTAACTCTCATCAGTGCCCAAAGTATACGTCAGCTTTTACATGTACTTGGGTTGCCTGAATGGGCAATATTCATTTTAGCAAATTAAAACTACACACATCCCATGGGTGGTTCTGGCTTCTGTTACTTCTGAAGATGAGGTCTTTAGTCTTTTGATGCATGCATTGAATCAAAAGAGTCCCAAGAAACTTACATTTAAAACACTTCTTTATGTTTGCATTAATGTTCTTCAGACGCAGACTGACTCCGGCGGAGCAACAGCGCAGGTCATTATTTGGATCCTGCTCATGAATTCTTCATATGGAGCAATACTCCACTCAATGCTGCAGATGAAATATGGATGAACAAATGCTGTCAGGCTCACTGTCCAAAAAAGGTGCACAGGATGGACTAATGATAGGAATGTAAGAAGGAATTAATATATTTTAACCGTTGTGTCTCAACTCCATTGCGGTAGCGTTATAAAAATTGTTTTCTCACTTAGATTAATTAGTTGTGCTTATAATAATCTCATTTGTAAGTCACTTTGGATAGCAGCATCTGCTAAATGAATGAATGCAAAATGTAAATATCTTTTAATCTTCATCATGCAGCTCGTGATGAACCTCAAACCGTCAGTCTGTGATGAACTCGCTCGCAACATCCGTACAAATCACTGAAAGACTTAAGGCTTGTTCACACCAAGATTGATAGCTATAAAGATAACGATAACTACACTCTAAAAAATGCTGGGTTAAAAACAACCCAAGTTGGGTTGAAAATGGACAAACCCAGCGATTGGGTTGTTTTAACCCAGCGGCTGGGTTAAATGTTTGCCCAACCTGCTGGGTAGTTTTATTTAACCCAAATATTGTTTAAAAATTACTGTATTTCTTGCTTAAAATGAACCCAAAATATGTTGGAAATTAACATTTATTAATATGTTTAATAAACAAACATTTATTAATACTTTTTTTGAATAATATTTAAACAATAAACATTTATTAAATTGCTTATTAATAAATGCTCATCTTTTTGATTATTATTGTTGCCTCTAGTAATTATGAGTCTGATTTTTAATTTCCAACCTATTTTGGGTTCATTTTAAGCCAGACATATAGTAATTTGTAAACAATTGTTGGGTTAAATAAAACTACCCAGCAGGTTGGGCAAACATTTAACCCAACTGCTGGGTCAAAACAACCCAATCGCTGGGTTTGTCCATTTTCAACCCAACTTGGGTTGTTTTTAACCCAGCATTTTTTAGAGTGTATATTAGCGTCCTCACCAACGCATGACACCATTTTGTTTATTATAAGCGCACTGCATTTATGTTGTTTGGCGCTTTAAATGCTTGAGCTCTTAAAGCAGGATGGATTCTGATTGGCTGTCAATGATTTTATCACTCATCAGCTGAAAAAAAAAAAAAAGTTTTGAAAGTGATTCCAATGATATTGTTTCTCTGTGCCATTATCGATATAGTTTTAGTGTGGACTCTGCTATTCTTTTATGTTCGATTTTTAGAACTTTATTTTTATCGTTATCATTATAGTAATCGTTCTTGGTGGGAATGGGCCTTTATGCAAGTCAGGTAAGAGCACGAAACATGCACAACAAGCAAAAATATGTCTATAGAATTGCCTCATGTAAGCTGTGACCAAACAGACCACTCATTTATCCATGATTGTTTGTTATCATTTACAAAATAAGTACCATAAAATGGTAGTAGTGTAAATATTGTCATAATTTAATAGTAAAAGACTAAAAAATACTAATACATGTTCAGTTCCCTTACTCTATACAATGAAAAACTGTAATAGATATAATTGGACATTAAAATACTGTTAAATGTACAGTTCTTGGAAGTGAAAAAGAACAAGTCATCTTATAATTTACAGAGGAAAAAACATAAAATGACATTCCATGAATTATTTGTCTTTTTCTTTGAAATAGCTTTCTTAGATAGTAATGTAAATTAGGGTTTTATGTTACATCTTATGTTGCTAAATTAATGTTTATTGCATTATTTTAGTGTCATGTGTAAATGATCAATGTTTACTCTGTATCTGTATTACCTGGGCTCTCCAGAAGTAGTAGGTTATCCAGAGACTTTTTGCCTATTTTTTGAGTTTTGTGAATTCAGACATATTTATTTTGTCACATACTGTTTTTCGCCTACTATATAGTAGGGAAGTGTGCCATTTCTGGTGCAGCCTGTGTTCATTGTCATCCTGTTTGAAACGGAGACAACAGACACAGAGATAATTTGCAGCCTTTAGCCACTGCCTTCAATGCACTGGATCCTTCCCTGTAAACCAAAGTAACTCACTCCCACTAAACATTTACTCTTTGAATTCTTGCACTTGGGAACAATACAAGACAACACCATTGTGACTGAAAGTTTGCTAAGAAGTATGTCCTATTAAAGCAAGGCGGTATTTGGTCAAGTGTATCATAGCAGACTGGTGGGAGTGGCCTTGGATGGCACATACCCAGTGCATTATGGGTGTTGGAGTTTTCCTACCTATTTGGCAAAAGGGAAGACAGCAGCCTTTTTATCTCTGTTTTCTATCTGTTTTAGTAAGGTAGCACAATTTAAAAAAATTTTTTTTCACTTTCTACTGCTTAGGCAGCCATGATTTATTGAAAGCCCATTTTCCTAGAGGTTAAATACCAATTTAATAAATGAAAACAACATATTAAAAGTTCATAAAGGTCATACTTTTACTAAAATATTTATTTTAGAGTCTAATTCAATAAGTACTACATAAAGACCCATTTATACTATAAGTCCATCCCTTGTGAAAAAAATATTTTATGTGCACTTGTAGTGTACTAAAAATCTTAAAAGGACATAAAAAACCATATTAATATTAATTAAATGAACATTAAACAAATAAAAGGCCACTTAAGTATACACTTTTAAGAGTATACATTCAAAATGTGTGCTTAATAATGACAAATGAAGTTTCAATAATATTTTTTGTGCTTTAAAGTACCCTTATTATGATGTGTTGACACTAAAATACTTAAATTATAATTTAAACTAGTGTTAAATTAGATTTAATATATTATATAACAATCATTACAATGTTTTAAATACATTGCATACCTGTTTCAAAAAAATAATTTAAAGTATATTTCAGTTTATGATATATGCTTGTCTGTACATTCAGCAGGACACTTTAACCATATTTCAAAGACAAAATACAAAAATAATTATGAAATTACATATAAAGATGTACTAAAGTCAATAAAAACACTCGTTCAGCTAATTGCATTTAATATAAATTTAAATTATAATACATTTTAATGTAATTGCAAATAACATGCAAATAAGTGTCTGAAGTGTCATTTGCCACTTAAGTTTAAAAAGTACACTAGATTGAAAGCAAAGTAAACTCGCATGGAAACATGCGCAAGAACTCCCGTGTACACACACCCGCAGATGTTTTTTGTGCTTGTGAACACACACAGAGACCTGAGGCTGGTACAGGCTTTGAATCCATCTTATCTTTCCTCCCAGCGAACATCGAGGGAGGTTCAGCAGTAGAAAGGCAGAGAATGCTGAGATGACTGAACCTGCTTCAAAAACGTGTCTTATTGAGCAGCTGCGGCACGTTGGTACGGGGCTATCGGCCATCTACACCCCGAACATCAAAGACGCTCGCCAGCACTTTACTCTCTCATGGGAGCGAATGCAAGTGTCTGTGACAATCTCTAAATGAGCTCAATGCAAGATTAGATTGTCACTCAAATGACTTATTAGGAAATAAATAGGTGTGGAGGGCTGACACTGCCAGTAGAAGAGCAATCCTAACAGATCAACGGCACATGATCCTGACACATGTCGGGAAGTCGACTTCTTCACTGGGTTACAGAAGGGGACTCTTTGACATCTTAGACAGAAAATTCATCAAATAAAACACAAATATGACTGAACATGAGTGGGGTGCGTTGACTCCCCAGCTAACAAATGTGTGAATGTTTTGTTAATTTTCATATTCAGTCATGAAAATGTCTTATTGCTCTCTGAATGTTCAAAACGTGCATGTTTTATTTCTTGGTTATGCGGACGTTAAGGAAACATTCCATTTTACAAATATTATGGAAACGTTACTTTTGAATAATCTCTGAACATTCCGAAACAAGCAGAGACATTTAAAACATTTCAGGAAAAAAAACATTCCAAGAACGATGTATCGATAATGTTTGTCCACTAACGATTTGAGAACATGATCAGAAAGATCTAAATGAACCTGAGATCACTTTCTGGGACGGATGTGCTCCCAAACTATAGCTACAACACACATAAATGCATATACACACACACACTAGTTCAAGTGCAAGCTAACTTAAATTATTTTTCTTATCAATTCTGGCCAACAGCACTGTGCAATTAATGTAACGATCACCGTCTGCTCCTGTCACTCCCCGGACTACACTTCCCATAATTCTCCCTGTCAGTCACATGTTCACTCCACACCAATCACCTGTTGCCACATACAGCCATGCACACACTCCTCACTAATCACCACACCCAGCTGCAGCTTGTTACCTGGATTATAAAAGGACTCTCACTCACACCATCAGATCGCGAAGTCTTGTTAACTGTTGTTGCAATTCCTAGCGTTCCCGTGTTTACTGTCTGCCTGCTTCTTGTTACCGTTCCTGTCTGTTCCTTGTTTATTGACCCATTGCTGCCTGTCCTGACCCTTGCTTTGTATACCGACCTCTGAGTGATATCTGCCAGCCCTGACCTCTGCCTGTCCTTGGATTACGATTCTGTCTGCCATCTGCTGTACCTGTCTGCTCCTGTTTCGACCCTGCCTGTACGACCACTCTTACCTTAATAAAACGCTGCATTTGGATCCCCTGCCTGAGTCTCCATTCATAACANGTGAATGCTGATTATTCTGACACAACTTTATTGATTAAAGAGTCATGACATCTAAGATGAAGATGTGCTATTTCCATGTATCTGAGCATGATCTGGAATAGAAGTGTAGTTATTTGTTGTCTTTGCATAAAAATTTAATTGGATTCTGTATTCAGTTCAGTGTAGTATATATGGTAAATTCTGCACATATGCATCTTTTTACTCTTTCTAAACTGGTCTGACAAGAAAGACCAATTAAAAATGAGATCAAAGTAATTGTTTCTCCTAAACAGCAATTAAGTCTCCTGCTTTGTGAATGTTTCAATCTCACACGTGTCTCCTCTGAGATTTCCACAGTATCTCAAATTCTACTCAAATATCACGAGTCAGAGATCTAAAAATTAGCATTTTTCAACAAAATCCTCCAAGATCAAATTCACTTTCTCACAAGGGGCACATCGCAGGTATCAGCGTAAACCGGCTTCTTTTCAGTTGCCAAAAAAAAAAAACGATTGACGTGCAGAATAAGATTTGTGAATCAGATACAAGCACAAAAAATGCTTACACAGAGTAGGGTTTGTAAATGTCTAAAACAATGGCAAGTAAAAAAAAATACAATATTTTTGTCATAAGTTTAGTCAGATTGTGTTTGTCTATATTTGTGATTTAAAAGAAGATCAGATCACAGTTTATGAGTAAACAATGCGGAAATGCAGACTTTTCTCATAGGGTTCACATGCTTATTCTGGCCACTGTAAAATTAATGTATGATATTGAGAACATGAAAGACGTTAAAATAAAAATAAATAAATAAATGTATGTCAAAGAATGCATAAAGTATCTGCAGTTTATGGAATTTTATTTTCTCTGGCAGCATTAATGTGGCTATTAATGTACAAATACCTCACTTTTATACTCTTATGGGATTGAATAACTAACACACTTGAATAGGTTTTCATTTATTCAGCATTCAATAAAACTTACCAGACTAATACTTGTATTTGTGCATTAAAAGTTTATTTTTATTTAATGTTTAACCAGTGCATATGTAAGCATATAAAATGTACACATTTGCAAACGGTATATTTAATGCATAGGGAATGCAATCAAAGAGAAACAGATGTGTGAAATTAGGGACTATGGAAACTAATTAACAATTAACTAATTAACAGGGAACTGACTGGAACTCAGGGGCTGTTCACACGACACAGTTTTCAACTAATAACTGAAACTATTTATGCATTTTGACCGTTCATTTACATGACAACGGTGTTTTGGTGGCCTGAAAAACAGGTTTCAAAGTGCAAGTTTTTGAAAACGATACAGTTTTCGTCTCCGTGTAAACTGCAAAAACGTGAATCTTTGAAAACGGTGATAGCATGCTCATGCATATTATGTGTTTACTCAAGTGCTCTGTAAAAGAATGCGTAAATGTCCTTGCACACTAAAGGTGCGTTCACACTGCACTTTTCGTTCCATTGACTTCCATTCAAACGCATGCGAATGCGTCAGACCAGAAACGCAAGCTTGTGCGGAAAAAATTCGCATTTCGCTTCGTTCCAAAGTTCAAGTTTGGTGAACTCTGACCTGTGAATTCGCATCACGTGAAGACGTGCGACCAGTAGAAGATCGATTCGTCACGGCATGACCTCTTGGCTGAATTTAAATAATGATATTTTTGCAGTAAAGACGAGTAGGTTCTATATTTTTTAACATTTTGAATGTATTACTGTAAGTTATATGTGGAATTTATGTTTATAAAAAAGACGCTGTAGACCGTGACATCATATCACGACCGTTACAGCATCCGAAGAAATTTCGCACGTTTAAATTCTAGTGTGACCGCAGCTTAAGTCTGAAATTCTCGGACGAAATTTCCGCATGTTAAAAAATAAATATGACCTCAAGTTGTGTCGATAACGTTTACACACTGCCTCTGAAACTTTCGTCCGTCATAAAAAAATTCAGATCGGGTTCAATTTTCTGTGTTTTTCGCTTCCGCAGCAAGCATTTTAAGAGGTGTTTTGACAATTCAGAGCCGCCTTATAAGCGAACGGCAAAATCCAGAAAGGCGTATGACAAGTTGATCCACTTCGTCTCGCAGCACAAAGCACCGTATGACAAACAAAGTGCGGAATACAAAGAGACGGAATATAATCTCAGGATTGGATGGACCCAATATTTCCTCTTTCTTTTTTTCTCTTTTAAAGAAGAGAGAGGACAACAAAATCGTTCTCACAGCTTGAAGACTCCATTTTGTATTATTTAGCAAATTTTTTCGCAACGGATTAATTAAAGGTGGTACAGATGATCTTTTCGTCGACTGATTTTTTTAAATGAGAGCATGCGTAAGAACAACCCCCCTCCATTTGGAGGGAACGCCTCCCAAAACTCATGCATTCGCTGTGTTATTAAGCCGGGCACACATTTAACGACTAGCTAAAACATTCTGACTGTGCTCAACATACAGCGATTGTTTCCTGCTCCTGAAGCAGATTTATATACTTTCACATGGAATTTGAACACCGACTGTAATCGCAGACTGAACGCAACTGGCTCTGACTGGACGCGTTTGAGCGCGATCAGTCATAAGTATCAATTTACATTCATAATCGGCCTTACAAGCGACTTAAAGCCGCGCACACACTTAGTGGATTCATTATGTCGGACTCACCGCAGGTAACTCATAATCTGCAGTTGTTACTCCTGTCTCCTGACAAAAACATTGCATGCGGCGCCTGTGGAGTGTGGAAAGTTACTGGAGCGCGCAGCCGCGCGTCTCTCACAAGGAACGTCATGGCAGTGATTGACAAGCCAGAGGGCCAATCGTTTACGCGATGATCGCGTAAACGATTGGCTGATGTTTTTAAGGCCCTACCTCGTGCACAGATGATGTATATTGATAATATTCCTTTCAGTGCACCTAATAAATAGTCTTTTATCAGTTAGTAAAGACAGTTATAGTAATATTGTAAAAAGTTATAAAACAAAACATCCTATTTAGCACCTTTAATATGCAAGGTTTCTGTGCGTGACGAATTTTTAGGATGACGAATACGAAAAAACGCACACGAAAATGTCGGACTCCGTGTGCAAGAACCTTAAGTGCGCATTTGCATAGTCTTTCTTTACAAAGTGACATTGCCAACTACTGACCTGGCATGCATAATACAGCATTTTTAGTTGTTTTTATGGATCCGTGTGAATGGGCATAGTTTTGATAACATTGTCATATGTACAAAGAAAAAAACTTTTTAGTAAATCGTTCTCGTATAAACGTACCCTCAAGCAAACAGAATATACATGTTACAATGTGAGGGCGAGTCTACCTGTTTCTTAACCAATCAAATTAGGTTTTTGTCGACAAGTTTAAACTGATCTGACTAAATAACATGCCAGCCAATTTATTTATTTGACTTATAGTAATCCACTGCACTCTGCCACTCTGACATGGTGTATATATATATATCAGGGGCATTTCCTCCGAGGAGGCAAGGGAGGCAGTGCCTCCTCAAAAAAAATAGGATGAGAAAATAATCCATATTACATATAAAACAACATTGGTAATTGAGAATGAATGGGGGAAAGTCACGTGAGAGGAGGCAATGTCTCCACCGCGCTATGATTGGATGTAATTGGTTATGATTGGATATGATTGGTTTGTGCGATAAATCCCGCCTCTTGTTGACGTGCGCGTTCCGCGTGTCAGTTTGCCTGAACAAATGATGGCGTCAATGGGAAGACTAATTGAAAAGTAAGTAAACAGATCACAGTTAGAAATCATTGCTTTATGTCAGGTCAAAATCAAACGTGAAATGGCCTGAAAGCACGATAACTGCTGGGATTTTTTAGTGCAATCAGCTTGTTTCAGTTATTATTTTGGAATGAATGTAGAAATGCTTAAAACACTAACTTGATGAGATTGACTTGGTTTTGATAAATAGAAGATTTATTACAATACATTGTTAATGTAAAATTACAAAATAGAATTGTATTTGGGTTTCTTTTTTTTCTTTTTTAAAGTAATGTTCATTTAACAAGGAAGATGTGTCAACGTTAAGAGTAATGCACATGAATTTACATTGATTCATAAATAAATAAAAAATGTGCCTCCTCATTTCAGAACACCACTGCACGCCACTGATATGCATGTATTCCACATCATGATAACTGAAAAGAGCCCGCTGAGCAAATGTTATGCACTTTCAACCACCTAAACAGCCTTCGTCCGATAATTCCCTTCATGTGTTGATCTGTATTTTAGTCAGTCCATTGTCAACAGTGTTTCGACCCAAGGCCTGTCTGTCATCTGAGAGGCGATTAAAAAAGTTTTGTCTCCTTTGACAGATGCCTCCATATCTGCCTTTCATTAATTACTGCTAATTAAAAAAAGCTGCCGAGCGAGCTGAAACATGCTGAACGAAAGTGGCCTTTCAACTATTTATGGATGTGTGACACTGAAATCTGCTGCCCACTAATTTGGCTACAGAAACATGAACATCACACATGAAGTTAGAGTCCCAGCGGCCCATATCTGCACATTTATGGAAATATGTGTAACACGTCATAAGGAAACGCCATTCTACTGACTTCAATGCAAATGCCTAAATAACTCACTCTGCTGCTGTTATAAACTGCAGGGAGCACAAAGAGAAAATATAAGCTGCTTTTTCCATACAGAAAAGTGGTGGCATAAAAGCGGTCCATATGACTCGCAGACTATTGCAAGCTTTGTGCAATGTCCTTTATTTACATCTTCGGTTGAAGGTACTTTGATTTGCATCATTCAAACCAAGATGTCCGGATGGTTAGTGTGGATAGAACCTACTGTACAGCCAAAGGCTTTAGATATACAAAGATTGTACTACTTATATTACATTCACATTACTATGAATAGGAGAAAGTGCAACGTGCAATATGGCGAAGTTGCCCCGCCTTAAATAAAAGAGCTTTGATTTTTCAATTAAATGTATTATTAATTTAAAATAATAATAATAACAAATAAATAAAATTAAAAAAGTAAAAGTCATACTGACCCAGAACTTTTGAAAATATACACTCTAAAAAATGCTGGGTTAAAAACAACCCAAGTTGGGTTGAAAATGGACAAACCCAGCAATTGGGTTGTTTTGACCCAGCAGTTGGGTTAAATGTTTAACCCAGCCGCTGGGATAAAACAACCCAATCGCTGGGTTTGTCCATTTTCAACCCAACTTGGGTTGTTTTTAACCCAGCATTTTTTAGAATGTAGTAGTGTATAATATACATTATATTGATAATTAAAGATTCTTCACTAGTGATTATTTTTCGAGGCTTAAAAACAGTGTGTTCTTGTGGTCATTAGCCAATAAGTGTTGATAGGACATCATTTTCTTCTAGCTAAATTGTAGTCAGTATCACATGACATAAAATCAATGCTTTGACATGACCAAACTCATCATAATATTCCCTGTGTTATTAATACACAATAAAAATATCCATAGATTGCTGAACTTGAACACCAATAGTTTGGAAAAGCAAGCCAGACTGCTTGGCTTCATGCCTGCAAATCCCATCTGAGACATGAAATCTCTGAATTATTAGTTGAAAAATCTGTGTAAGGGAACACAGATACTATTTTACTCCGATAATATCATTCTATATTCACAAGTTGTCAGTGTGATTTTGAAACACATGCACACTCGTTCATAAGTAATACTGAAGCAAATGCAGAATAGAATGTATGTTACCTGTAAAAAAAAAAGCATCTGGCCCTGTAGTGTATTATTCAGAGTTTTCCTCCATGATTAATAATCCAGTGACTGACAGCTGCTCCACTGTAACACACACACACACACACACACACACACGGGTCACGGGTATTTTACATTATTCTCATAAGAAACTGCAAGCAGAAAATGTACATTTACACTGAATTTTACAGAATTAAACTTAAATGACCGCAGCACTGGAGCCACATGAGCAAAACCTGGGGTCAGTTGTTCAAAAGTTTAATCTGGATCAGAATGATCTGGATTTGGAAATCCCATATTTTGCTATCCAGGATCAGGTAATCCATCTGTCTTTTGTGCTGGTTTTTCAAAGCAAAATTGGATTGGATCACCCTGATCCAGATACACACTTTTTCAGAGTGCCAAATCTGGATTACTTGTGCTCTACAGAGCTCCTAAAGGGACATGGTGGAAAAAAATGAAATGGGAGAAAAACAAAAAAACATTTCAGTGCTTTTGCAAAGTTTTTCAAAGTTTCGTGTAGTGTTCACCCAAGAAACCTTTTGACTGGTTCATCTCTTGATTGTGGCAATGTAGTTTATAAACAGTGATTTAAAAAAATAAATAAAATAAAAAAAATGTAATATAATTTTTTGTTTGATATTTACTGTTTGTGGATTATTTTATGACACCAAAATCTTTTTTTGTTTGTTTGTTTGTTTTTTTACCTTACTGTATAGGCTACCGAAAGGCTTTATAGGTATAATGTCCACTTATAATTTATTATTTTAACAGTTAATCTAATCAAGAGTAAAGTTTTATTACATTTTTGTTCCTGAAGTCCACCCTTCTGCTGGGATCAGTACAATCCTGATTTTTTGGATCAGAGGTGTCCCAACACAAACTGATGATTTGATGCAGATTAAAACCAAGATTGGATTTTGTGATCTAATCTGTTTTCAAAATCCTTTTTTCGTTTCTTTTGAACAACCCATTTTCAAGATTTGACCCAATCCGATAGCCGAAATCCGATCAGATGACTTTTGAACAACTGGCACCTGATGATCATGTTCTCATTGTAAAATATTATAAATGCCCCAAAACTTATTTCTAGTGATTCTATCTAAATTAATATATTATCATGAATATATTTAAATAATCAAACTCTTGAACCAACTTGATATCTTTAGTAAACACTTAATTTAGTATTGTTATTAATTTATTATTGAAATTAATAAATAGATTTTTAATATATTAATAATTAACTCCTAAT